>APFE031372947.1:68397-101245 GCA_000404065.3 Pinus taeda
ATGTCAAGCAGTTTGGATGAGTATGATGTTGAGGAGCTTAGGCTAAGAGCAGGCAAAAGCAACAGTGATCTTTTGCGACAATAGCTCAGCTATTGCATTGTCGAAGAATTCAGTGTTTCATAAGAGAACGAAACACATTGATACAAGGTTTCACTATATCAGAAAATTAGTGAACAATGGAGAAATCGTCCTAGAACATTGCAGGACACAAGAACAGGTTGCAGACATCTTGACAAAGCCACTAGATCAGAAAAGCTTTGAATTTCTGAGGAAGTGTCTGGGTATGACTGAATGCCCAGCAGTTGAAATTAAAGGGGAGTGTTGAAGTTATAATTTCACTGCCCGCGCGAACCAGCAGTCAACGGCAACCCAAAACCACTCAGTACAAACCTGAAAACTGCCAGTATGATATCGCACCACTCTTCGACATAAAGTGGTTTCCGGACATGGTGCTCCGATGCTGACAACTGTCCAACCATGACGTAAGCACCTGACATCCATCGGAAGGTAACCTGCTGTCTTCTCATCCCGCCCGATATGCGTCCGATCATGACGCTTGCTTTCCGCCGTCCGATTGAAGGGGAAGTTCTCCGCCGGTTAAAGTCTTCATAGTACGTACGGGGACCTGTTAAAATTTAATTAACCGTGGACCATCCCATACCTTATGATTAATGACTGACATTTTTTTTGGTAAAGAATTCAATGTTTTCTTACGACGAAGTTAATATGGTGTATGGGCGTAAGTTTATTTTTATTTCTTTTTTATATATGTTTTAATACAGCGTTGACCCCATTTTGTTAAAAAAAACACACGGGGATTGTAATATGTGCGTTATGTAATGGCACATGTAAAAAAAAGAGATTAGGGTCCGCAGCACCAAAAGCACCAGAGTGTGAAAAACGCATACGGGGAGAATGAAATGTGGATTCGCAACAGTGAATGAAATACACAGATTAATTTTGTATTGCAGGGAAGGAACGCACAGAAGTGCAAGAATATTTTTGGGTTTGTAATGTAAAAAGGGGTTTTATGCAGCAGAGTAAAAATGTTGTCTTGGTAATGTAAGAAATGTAAAGATTGCACAGCAGTGCAGGAGGAGAAGTAAATAAAGAAAACCAGTGGATAGTTTTGTTCAAAACCATGTATTGTTTCACAGCAGTGAAAAGGTAAATATTTAACTCCCTGTAAGTTTTGTTTTCACACAGCAGTGAATGTAAATGAAATATTTACACACAGTGGTGTAAAATTTCATAGGAGGCAGAGTAACTTTTGTGAAAATGTTTTGGTGAATCCCTCTGAGTGAAAGAGGATGAATATGTCTCAGTCATTTTGTTTTAATGAATAGAAATCATTTTATGGTGGTGAAATACTCTGTTCTGTGATATTTCTTTTAAAAGACTCCTCTGTGCAAAAAGATCCTGGTGTAAGGAAACAAAGCATTGCCTCTGTGTTTTTATTTTTGTGGTTTTGGTATTTTATCCCATTGTAAACAATCAAAAAAAAATACCCAACAAACACATTTGAGGCAAATTCATTCTGGGGTAATCCAGGGCTGTGCGGGCTTCCCCTTGCAACAAACTGCAGCGAACACACTCGAGAAGAGGATGACGACAGGGACGAGAATGTGCAGTGGTGGGGATCGTGGGAAGTTGGTATAGGATTTGGTTGGGTAACAGAATTTGGAATTGTGATCGGAGCGTTGGTTCTCAGCGGGCGGTGGGGGAGGAAGTATTTTCAGCTCGCTGATACTTTGATGGCATCTTTTGAATAAAATCACAAAAAGCTAGAAATATTAGAGTAACATTTCTTCAGCTCGCTGATACTTTCGTGGCATCTTCTGAATAAAATCACAAAAAACTAGAAATATTAGAGTAATATTTGCACGGTAAAGCCCTGGATTTCCAAATTTAATTAATGGACTTTAATGGCTGTTAGTTTGTGGTTCTCTAGGCATGCCTTTTGTTTTGATGCTTTCCAATTTTGGTTGGAGCTCATTTTGGTGTTAGTTTCTACGCTCCTATGTTTAGTCTCATATATGAGGAACAGCTGTGCTTTTTAGTTTTGGCTGGAGCTCATTTTGGTGTTAATTCCACTCTTATGTATAGTCTCATATATATGAGGAACAACTGTACTGTTATAATATTTTGTTTATGTTTATGGTATAAATACAATTATTGCTTTTTTCGACTAGAATCCATCCCATTGGCGTTACATTATTTTCCGTTTTTTTTGTCGAACAGTACTAAATATATGTTTTTTTTATTCATATAAGAGTAGGCTAACGAGTAGACAAATTAGCCCAGAAAGTAGTGGAAGTTTTGGCATGAGTTTTTACTAAAATTTGGGTTACGGTAGTTAAATTTCAGTATTTTTGGTAGCAGGGGGTTTTTGACAAAATTGTCTTTAGTGTGATTTTTTGGAAGTTTGTCCGTTATGGTCTAATTTCTCTAAAATCCAGCAGGAATTTATGGAAATTTCAAGTTTAATGGGTAATCCTTGCATAATAGAAGTATCCTAGAGGTTTATAAGGGTGCTGAATCTTATATATAAAGTCAAAAAACTAGTTTGAATAACAAAAATCAAGATTTCACAAGCTTTCACGATATAGTTGTTTTAAGAAGGTACTTTGAATAAATACAATGTTTTTTGGAAATAGGTTGGTTTCTCACCGAGATTAAATTTAAATAATCTTAGTTTTCCTAGAACCTTTTACATGCACATTAAAACTTAAATTTAAATAATCTTAGTTTTCCTAGAACCTTTTACATGCACATTAAAACTCGAGATTAAATTTAAATAATCTTAGTTTTCCTATAACTTTTTAGATGCACATTAAAACGCTTTTCTAAAAATAGCAACTGAAATTCTTTACATAAATTTAATAATATTTTAGAGTTAATGCTTCAATGTTTATAACACTTAAATTATTTCTATTAAATTTAAGTGCATCTTAAATTATTTCTATTAAATTTAAATGCATCTTTCTTCCAATAATTTTATACATATTTTACTCTGATTATTTGATTAGCCATAGTCTAAAAATTATGCCTTGTTGTTCTGAAAGTTATGGAAATTCCGGCCATATTTTGAAAAAATTTGGCACGGATTTTTGTAAATCCAAGTAAAACTCTCAAAATTCATAATTTTAGGTTCTTTAGACGTTTTTGATGGTGTTGAATCCATTTCCACCATCAAAAACATCAAAAACATGATTCAAACAATGCCTCTACAAGATTAGCCATCCGGACAATTCCTCCACCTCTGTAGATGACTCCTTTTGATTATATGATTCTAAATAAATTTATTCATTCTTTACCATCTTCTAATAAAATACAATATAATATCAATATACGTGTTTTTTATAAAAGGTGTGCTTTTTGATAGTGTTTTTTTTTTTAATATTATAAATGAATGATATAGTTATGCAATGGAGTTACCATTGTTATGATGTCTCAATACACTAGAGTTTGTTTGTTTTATTCTAGTTGTAGATTACTTAATTATTTGACAAATCACTGTTATTGTTACTACATTTTTGGATGTCCATAATATTAAACTAAAATCAAAATTGAAAACATAAAATCACACTTAAATTAAAATTGAAAATATACAGTAAACTACACTTCTTGTAATCTAAGATAGTGTTAGTTTATACTTCTTGTAATCTAAGATAGTGTTGGTTTATAGTGTATCCAGAATCTCTTCAACACCTTTCTAATATATTTGTGAAAATCAAGATTATAATTATGTGACTCTACTACTCTATACCATTATTTCTTTCTCTTTTTTGTATTGTTTTATTTTTTTCTCTTTTCAAATTTATTTTGTATATAAAAATACCATTTCTAAATTCTCAATACAATGTACGATAATCTCAACCTACGACGTTTGGCGACAATTACCGTGATTTAAAATATTATATAAATCATAAAATTTAATGTTCACATCCCTATAAATCAAGCCAACAAACAAACAAAAACTCAACCTACGGTATAAAATCCTAAATACTATTTTGATTCACCCTCTTAAAGCAATAAAAAAAACTGATATAATTGTTAAAACTTAAAATATCTATTTATAATGAAAAACCTACCTATAATTTTTTTGGTTCTTTATAAACGAAGAAAAAAAAACAAAGCAAAAAAATAAAAAATGTTATATACGTCATTAATTAAAATGGTCAAATATACCAAGAGTACTCAATGTTGAAAGTAAAGCCTACTTAAAATAGAAAACATAATATTCTACAATAATACTTCAATTTAAACTCTTTCCCCATTACACTCTTATCTCAACGACGTTAAAACCACTGCTATTGAAATCGTTCCACTATTCAATAAACATGAGGTTGTGACAATGGCACTAATTGATTTTAAGGATTGCGGCTGGGGTTTAATTTCGTCGGTAGTTTACTCATTTTCAAGTATTTTTTGGATATATATTTTTGTATTTCTTTTTTCCCATTCGTAGATATTTTTTTAAATTAATTTTAGGTATAAACTCTGATTTTTGGGGAGTTGAATTTATTTATGTATTAAAAATATATTATAGAATTACAATCTCATAAAATAATTGCTTCACCAAATTTTGACTAAAAGCTCCAAAACATATAGAAATAAGAAAATGAATCTAATGTACTACCTCTCTCTAATCTCTCTCTAATCTAATAGTAGTTATTTTTTTATTAACTAGCACAATTATATTAATAAATATGGTTGATAAATGTTGATAGATGTGTATCAACAATATTTATAAATACACATTAATACATATTTATATAAACTTTAGTATACAATATTTTCTGTTTATATATATCAAATGTATGTTATTGGGCATATTACTATATTAATGTATTTAAATGCAAATCCATATATTAATGTATTTAAATGTGCATTAATGTACTTTAGTGTGTGTACATTACTCTTATGTACACTAATTTATATTAACAAAAGTATATTGATGTATAGTAATATGTATTAACGTACATTAAACCACTTTACAATGGTTAATGTGGTTGATATAGCCGAATGTTTCATTTGTATGTACCAATGATAAATTTAAAACAATATAAATAACAAGGATTAATATAAAAAACTTTGCAGTTTATAATCCCTTTTTATTTTACTATTAATCCATTGGGTTTATAATATCAATCTCTTGTGTTTAATACTAAAACCACAAGGGATTATAAACCCAATTGTCTACACCAAGAAAGAAGGAATCCATCTCATAATCATTGTTCTTTATGTTGATGATGTTTTTAACACATGTAACGACCCTATTATTTCAATCCTTATGAAGTGAAGTCTTGATAAGGAGTTTATAGTGATAAAATTAGGATATTTGCATTATTTCCTTGGCCTCTACATAATGTAAACCAAGGAAGGAGGTTTTCTTTCTGAATCTAAGTACGCATGTGACCTTATTCACCTTTTTGACATGGAAGATTGTAAATTAGTTCCTTCTCCCTTTTAATTTGGAGTCAAACTTACTGCCATATGCACTACATCCAAATCTAATGCAACTTTGGACTACTAGTTAGTTAATACCCTCTTATTTTTTACTCACACCAATATTGATATTTTATTTGATGTTCATATTGTTTCCTGGTATATGAAAACACCACATGAAATTCATTAGAAAGAAGCAATAATGACACTTTGATATAATCGAGGTATAATACAATTTGGGATATATTATAGTTTAGTTGGGACTCCTTTATTGGTTTGTTCTACTCATTTAGATTGCTTGGTGCCCCTCATGATTATGTCTACTATAGGTTATATTTTAAATTTTGGTTCCGAACTTGTCACTTGGGCTTGTAAAAGTAATAGGATATTTGCTCTTTCTTTAGCAGAAGTTGAGTACCAAGAAATGATTAATCTAAGTCAAGAAGCATTGTGGCTTTGGAAAATCCTTTCAAAGTTTCGATTTTAGTAGCAACATCTAACCACCCTCTAGTGTCATAATCAATGTTAAGCTAACCAAAAATCCAATTCAACATAAGGGAAACAAACACATTGTGATACAAATGCATTTCATCATAAATTTCATTCACGTTCGAGTTATTGGAGTGCTCTTTTTCCCTATACATGATCAAGTTGCAAACATTTTCATAAAATCTCATATAGAAGCAATTTTTTCTAAACTCAGATCTATGTTAGATGTTAAGGAAGTTGTCATTAAGGGGGGATAGGCTCTAATGCCTCCTCCTTTCTACTATTGTGTCACATTTTTGAATTCTTCAATCTTATCCCAAGTGGTTCTTAAAGGGGATGTTAAGAGAATTAGACACTTAGGAGTTAGTTAAGTTCAACTTGGTATTATTTGTGTATTAGGTAAAAGTGTGTTTCATAGTGTGTTTTAGTATGCATTATTTGCATTGTAATTCAATGATCATGATATGTTCTAGATATAAAGTGATTCAACAACTCATATGTTTGTCAATACTAAGGGCTATTTTTTTGGATTCACACTTGATTGGTCCATGATCACTATTTAAAGAGCATGGAGGGCCATGGTTGATGATAGCTTGTGAGAACTCTCTTATGTAAAAGAAATTGCATTAATTAAATTGCCTCAAGTGGCTTCTTCAGTTGGGGATATGGAGTGTTTCCCTCTTAAAATGTTTTAACTATGTAAAAATATTGGTGTCATATCTTTGATCTAATTGTGTGAGTGGTCATTGAAAGTGTTTGTCCTGTATGTAATACCATGTTTACCCGAACAAACTATAGTTTCCATGTCTTGTTTATGTTCTCCCACTTTGATAGAGTCTTCTGTGACATCTCTTGTTACTTCTACAATATTAGAATATTTTTTTTCTCATATTATAGTAGGAACTTCATGAAAGAATCCTATACTTTGTGGCTCAACTCAATGATGATTAATGTTGTAACATATCTCAAAATTCTTTAAACCTCGTCACTGTTACAATTCTAAGAATAATGATATTATCCCAACAAACATCATCCTTCCTATTCATAAAAAGTTGATAATTTTAATCTAGTGGCATGATATCATAGTTCATAGTTTACTTGACTTAAATTTTTTCTTAAAATGTTTCAACGTAATATCCCATCACTTTTGATCTACACGTAATCTCATTCTCATCTTAACAAGCCAAAAGTCATAATTTTCACTGCTCAATATGAGAATAACTCAATCACCTCAACCCCATCCTCTATATATAATCTCTACTTAGCGTTTTCCTTAACATAACAATTTAAAACCCGTTTTCAATAAATATCCTAACAAATTGTGCGTAATAACGATGCTTAGATGATATTATGATGATATGTTTTTTTAATCATCATTATTTATAAAGTGAAAATGGAAATCCGAACTCCACAAAAGTTTCTCCAAACGAATCCTTTTAAGTCTCCCAACGACACCTAGAATTCTTCTTAGATCCACCATGGTGGCTCACAGTGGCGGCTAGGGCTCACAACACCTTCTAGATATGTCGGTAGCAACAAAAAAATTCCGATCACACTTCATATGAAAACCTCGATCTGCTGTATTCCTTGGCAACAGGTAGATCAAATACAACCTCAACAGCTCTGATATGGTCAGCTCCTCTGATTCACAAGGACGACAGTCGGGGTTTTTCACTAAACAGAGTGACGGCTCTCCAAGTTGGTCACGACTTCCTCAACAGTGGTCGGTAACTCTGCCTCACTATAGTTAGCTGCTCTTTTAGCTCTGGCACACTTGGTTCCTCTCGTTGCTGGTGTCCTCTGGCTCTGATGGCTTGCTTTCCCTGTGAATAGTTCATTGCTTCCCTTGAGCTTAAGTCGATTGTAGATTCTCGGAATATTTGGGAATTGGAGGGACATGGGCGCGGTCAATTTTTTGACCGTGCCCATGTCTATATGATTCCCGAATATTCAAGGAATCTGCAATCGACTTAAGGATGCCCCATTTCTTCCATTACGTCTATTCAACATGCGGTGAACAGTAACGATGAGAATGTATTTTCTAACCACTACAGGTTTACAAACTAGCTATCAATTATTCTCTTTTCAAATTCTTTCACCTTTTTTTTCAGAGGGGTGGACCCTTTTGGAAGAAGCTCATATATATCAACATCAATTATGCTATACTACATTGTAGTTGTGTTATCAAACTGTAATTTTTTCATATCAACATTAATTACAACATATTACATTGTAGTTGCGTCATTAGATGGCAACTTTTTCATGTATCAACCATGATTCAAACCCAGGTGAGGAAGTTATTAATGAACACTCCCAACCACCCAAGATAACATCCCCTACTCAAATTCTTTCACCTTATTAGTGAAGGATGGTTGGAATTTACTCACGTACCACTTTAATGAACCACACTATAACACAATTGAGCTACTGCTTTATAACATGAATTTATTCAATCAAATAGAACCAAAAACACTGATAAAAGACATACTAATTTTAACTCTTAGCTTTCACATGCATAACTAATTATTTCTAAATTTCAACTCTATATAAAATACCCGAACAATGAGCTAAATTACCCAAACTATAAAATAACTTGAAATAATTAACTCATTCCAAAATGTCAAGCTATTCCATTGACTATGAGCTAACTTGAAATTCTTATTTTTAAAATAAAATTTAATAATTTATATTTCAAAATTTTAATATTTTATAAAATAAAAAAAATAGTTTCTTTAATTTTTATACATTTATACATATCAAAACACAAGTATTTTTATGATATCAATTATATACACATTAATTACTTATTATTATAATTAATTGAAAATAACATTACCACCTCTACTCAATTTTACGGTTCCATCATTAAGTTATATTGATCAAATTGATAAACCTATGACCATCACGAGCAACTTTCTCGGTCAATTGGTACCATGAAACACAACATCATTCGATTGTATTAAATCACTACAACACGGGATATGAATGTGGACTTTTGAGTGACTATGTAGCGTTATAAGAGAGTATCTATTTAGAAAAGGTTGAGCTTTGGTTAGTAAAATTAACAATTTTTGAGAGAAATCTGAAACCATGTTGGCATCTGGTTAAGAAAAGTATTTTTTTTATTTAAAATAAATTACTAATGATTTAGTTATGGTATTTCAAAATTGTTTAGTAACATTTGGGAGAATGATTTTCAAAATAAAAAAATTAGTTTAACTGATTTTTAATTAGTGCAAAGCTTCAATTATAATAATAATATAATAATATTTATTATACTTTTATTTTATAGGAATAGAGATTTAACTTGTGTTATCTATTTTTCTATTGTATTTTTAAAAATATAATTTTGCTTATTTTTAGGTATTGAATATAGACTATGTTGTAACACATATATACGAATAAAATAACTATATAAATCACATTAGATGAAGACAATTTTTATGGAAAATTAGCTATTGTGATAAATATAATATAATTTCATTTGTATAAATTAATATAATTTCATTGTTTGTTATATTATTTAAAAAAAAAACATTTTATTTCCTTGTATCATTATTTTAAAAAGACTTTTGAATTATCAACAACATTATAAATATGAACAACAAAATTCAGTTTTTGGTATTGGAATTGGAATTCAAGAAGTATTATAATATCTCAACTTTGATAAATTATTTTTATTTATACATCTATTTTTACATTTTTATTAACTGAAGAAACATGCATTATAATATGTCAAGCTGGATACATAGACTATGTCAATGAATAATGTAGATATTTGCGTTTGTTTGTTTTTGGTTTTTTAAATGTCGGCTAAAAGTTTAGATATATGTAATTATAATTTTTTATGGAATTTTATAATGATATGATATATCATTTATTTATAAGTGGATATTATTCTTTCATGACACTTAGATTTTTAAAGAAGATGTTTCATTATAATATTAAGGTTTTTAAAAGATTACAAACCAGCAAATGGGGTTGGAGTCTAAAAGTTCAGATATATATACTTATAAACTTTATTGTAATTTTATAATGATATAATATATTATTTATTCATAAGTGCATATTATTCTTGCATCACATTTTGATTTTTAAAGAATATGTTAGGTTATAATATTAAGCTTTTTAAAAGATTACAAACTAGCAAATGGGGTTTGAGTTTATTAGAAAGAAAGGCAGGTTAATAAAGAGAATTATTTTATTTTATTTTTATTTTTATTTTTTTATTGTTGAAAAATATGTTTTTAGAAGATTATTATATATTGTTTTTCAAAAATTTGTAGTTTTAATTTTTTTCAATATTTAATATGTATTTTCAATTATATATGGGTATTTTTTTATGTTGTTTTTCTTGATTGATTAGTTTATGAGTTTTTATTTGGTTTAAAACTTTCTACTTTCTTTCCTATATTTACTCTATGTAGTGGTGTTATTATTTATGTGTAAATAGTATTATTTATTCATTCTTGGATGAAATGTGTTCTCAAACCTCATGGCCGCTGCCACATGGAAGGAAGAGAAGAATGTTAAAAGTAGAGAATAAATAAAGAAACAAGAAGTGTGAGAAGAAAGGTAATATTATATATGTGGATTGAAAAATGTATAAACATTATTTTAACAAAAATACTTGAGGAAAAATCATATTTTGGCCATAACTATGGAATAAATTACTGAAGTTTAATTTTTTTATGAAAACTTTGCAAAGAGAATGTCTAGAGAAATTTCCTTGAATTCTAGTATGTAGTTTGGCATTAAACTCTCAAATAGAACAAAATGTAGTTTCAAAGAATGAAATTGTGCTCTTTTATAACTACTCTAATGACAAATAAGCACAGATAGTCAATAATATCATAAGATACAAGAAAACCTATAAAATTGTTTAGATATATTACAAATAACTTTAAGTGAAATTAGAAAAATGGTGCCAAATACATTAGTATAGGAAGCCTTTTGGTGATTTAGAAAATTATTTGTTAAACAAAAATGAATAAATATTTTATTCTTGTAAGGGAACCTAAATGAAAATTTATATGGAGAAGTGTCAATTGACCCATCTCTACTCTCCGTTTAGAACTTGCATTGAGAAGGGATGGCAACTTCTCTCTATTTTTCCCCAAGGAAAAACTCCACTATGTTTCAAATTAAGGATCTCAATGAAAATATGAATGAGACTGATCAATCAACTCTTCCCTTTTTATTAACAATGATAAGTTATGGCTTAAGTGAGAGAGGAGGCTTAAATCAAAACTAATGTGGACAACAAATAATTGAGCTTTCCCCATTGTGCCTCCATTGAGAAACTCTTTTTATGTACAATACATTATCTGGAATAAAATGTATATGGAAAAGATTTGGTCAACTAGTCCCCTTTCATCCCTCATGATGAATTTGGATATTTGCAGGATATAATTCGTAGAATAATGCTTATATGAAGAAGGGTTAATTGAGCCTTTTCATTTCATATTATAATGTTAAATTTATATATGTAATGAGTCTACCTAAGTAAAATATTATATGGAGAATATCAATATACCCTTATCCATGATTCCCCTATGGAAACTGTTAGCTCTGTTATGCAACACTGATTTCTAATGCCAGAGAAAAGCCTGGCCTGCATGGTTGTCCTTAAAGGGGTTTCACATTTGGTCATTTTCCCTTTTCCTTCTACCTCACTTTTTCTCTGCCACCTCCATTCCTATATTTTTCTCACAAACCCAACAGGTTAATCCCTTTTGACCCTAGCCCCAAGCGCAAAACCCCAAGCTCACCATAAAACAATATCATATGACCTCGCACACTCATGTCCACCATTGATCAGTCCCCGCCAATCCAACGGCTCTCATCGCGCCCGATAAAGTGACCCGTTTGATCATTTCCCACCGTCAGATCATCTCTGCTAAAATTCTACAGCATTCGCTTTCATCGCGCCGGTGATGTGATCGAATGTTACCGCGCGTTGAGAGCGGTTTTTCTCTCTCATCTGCTGCTATGTGTCAATCGTTGAGTGTCATCGCTTAGTCTTAGGCTTTTACTGCTTTACGTCTGAAATCAGTGTGATAAAAACCACTTACCACTGACCAATCCACCCGCTTATTAAACGTCCATGCATCTTTGCTTCCTGATAACCGTTCGATCTGTCCGCTGTAGATATGACGGCCCCAACTCACCCAGCTCTCACCGCGATCGGTAGCCTCCGTCGAGCCATCTCCACTGCCCATTTCCTCGATCCAATGATCATCCTTCTCCCTCATCTCGACTGTCTGTTTTCCCATGCATTCCACGTCCTTAACCACTCTTTTTCCCGAAGAAGGAGATGACCAGCTCGCGAGTACCAGTCACAGTCATTCCCTACCAACCACATTTAACAGAAAGCATGGCTAGGGGAGAATACGACAAGCACAACCCTGTAACTGAAATTTATCAGTCATGGACTCCATTGGTACGAGAATTCCAAAAACTAAAAAGGACAACGCATCACCTGAACATATCAGATTCACACATTGAAGCAAGCAAACACAACCATAGACTCCATTAGGCAATTAAATGTAGTTGGTGGTCAATTATGACCCCTCCATACCTAACGACCAAGTCCCTTGTAATGAAAATCTATAAATACTCAGAAACCAGATGTAATCAAGGTTTGGATTTGATGTAAGGTTCAACTTTTGGAGACTGTATATATTTTGTCACTTGCAACGTCTCATCTTGATTTTAAGCTAATACAAGCTTCTTTTGTTGTTAATTGCTCACTTTCCATTTTCCTCTGTTCTAAGCTTGTGCTTGATATGTTGTGTTCTTGATATTTTGATGTTTAGCACTAGATAAATATCATCTTATCTCTGTGTTAGATTGTTGAATGTATCACTGAATAGGTTACTCAGGTTTCTTTTTATCTGATGCAAGAGACTTGTCATCATGTCTGTGCATTAGTAGAATAGATTTACAGGTTTCTTTACTAGTTTCAACCGGACATCACATGGTCTTGTGCATCTGCTGGTGTGGTTAGTATTTTCCATATTCACTTAATATCTAAAACTGTGAGCATTTGGTGGTCTAAAGCCTTGTAGTCTGAGGGTGTTCATGCATGTATGGAGTGAAACAAAGTAGAAGTGGTTATGGCTTGAACAAACCATCAGTCCTTCCACTGAACCTGCAATAATAGTTGAGTTTATATGTTACCAGGCATCTCCGAGCTACAACCTAGGAGAGTTTCTTGGAATCCTAACATAATTTCAGCCGTTGCCGGGGATAGGAGACTGAAGCTCAGCTTCCCTGGGAGAATGACACAGATCCAAATTTGATGATAGACAAAGTTTGGACACATTATTGGTTGTAATCATCTATCTGGCGACTATACTGGAGGATCAACCTTTTGGCGACTCCACATCACAGTTCTGGCTCAGTTTGTGAGGCATACTTGGATAAATCCTAAAAAATCAGCAGCTGACCCAGTGCCTGACCTTGAGAAGATTGTCAAGGAGAGGAAAACATCACAGAAAGGAGCATCAGTATTAGTTAAGCCTAAACAATCTTACGTATCTCTACAAGAAAGGCTTGTAGCTGAGCATGTACATGTTGAAAATATAGAGCCTAGCACTATTAGTGAGGAAATATTTCTAGATATTCATAAAGCTCCTTGTTTAATAAGTTCCCCTTTGGATCTCAGTCGAAAGAAAACCTCCCCTATAGTCCATCAATTTCCTTCAGCCCTATCATTCATTTCTCAGCTCCTTACCTTCCAAACTGCCAGTACTCTTCCATCTACCCCAGTCATGGCAGGTCCACAAGCACCTACCAAAATGGAAAGAATCATAGCTGCTAGGTATGGACCCCTGGTCCTACCTGTTCCTTTGAATGGCATGCCCATAGGGGAATATCAGAAATACCTACCTAAGTTCACTGGTACAGAGGGAGTGACAACTAAAGAACACCTTGAGTCTTTTTATAGTTATGCTGATAACCTGGATATCAGTGAAGATGATGTGCGGATGAGAGTATTTGTCCAAAGCCTTGATGGAGAGGCTAGAAAGTGGTTCAGAGAGCTGACTCCTAGGTCTATAGCAGACATTGAGGCATTAGATGATGTGTTTTTAAAGAATTGGGGAGATAAGAAAGACCTGCTATATTACCATACTGAGTTTGGAAACCTCAAGAGGGAAAATGGGGAATCATTGTTTGATTTTAATAAAAGATTCAATCGTATGTATAGCAAGATACCAACTAAAGTAAAACCTACCCCCACCTCTACCAAACTCACCTATGCTAATGCCTTTGACTCCGATTTCTTCCTACTATTAAGAGAGAGAAGATGTGCCACTCTAGCAGAAATGCAAGATGCAGCCTTGGAGGTGGAATCTAATATGATGGCTGCAGAAAAGCTCAAAGGCCATGCAGATAGAAGGAGGTAGAGAGGTGAGGCTTCCTCCTCTTCTTCATCATCAGAGCCCAAAATAGACAAAATGACTAAGATGATAGAGTCATTAGCTTTTGAAATATCCAAACTGAAGGTTGAGCAGAACTCTGGGAAAGCAAGGCTTCCTAATTCATTTGCTCCCAGAAACCCTAATCCATTCAGAAGAGCAAATGAAAAATTACAGATCATTTAGAGGGGAAAAGAGGCTGGTGAAGAACAAAGGGTTAAGACTCCTTTCCAGAACGTAGTCATGGAAGAGGAACAATTTGATGAAGAGGATGACATTCACTGCATGGAAGACAAGGGGAATGTTGCCTTTTTGACATTGGCTTCCTATGAAGAATCATTACTTAAGGACCATACCAGTCAAGAGTGGGACAGGGAAGCTGTTCTATAGACCGAAGACCAGTAAAGATATAACTTAAGGTCAAGAACAAGTAATATCAAAGAGAATCTTGCCCAAAGAGTTGTTGTCCCCACAAAGCAGTAGATCAACAAACAGAAGAGACCAGCAATTGATCCAGTCATCATAAAAGCACCAGCTCAAGAGGTAAGAGGCCCTGACAAGTCCCCTTCCCCTTTCAGTTTTGAATAAGAAGTCCAGAAGCTAAAAATATCTCTGCCTCTAATAGAACTTGCAAAGAGTGAGGCCTTTAGGAATCCCATCCTTGATGTCGTTGAGCTAAAATCCACACAAGCCTACACTGACTATGTGAATTTACAAGATGATAAACCTGCAGTTGTGCTTAGCCCAATGACTGAACCTGCTAATGATAATTCTCCATCATTTTATGTCTCCTTGACCATTCATGACAAAATCCTACACAATTTTCTGCTGGACACTAGTGCTAGCCATAATTTGATGCCCAAAGCTATCATGGAAGAGTTAGGCTTTGACATTACCAGACCTTATCATGATTTATTCTCCTTTGATTCAAGGAAGGTGAAATGTCTGGGGTTGATCAAAGATTTCGCTATCACCCTAACTATGCTGCCCATGAAGAGCATGATGATGGATATTTTGGTAGTAGATGTCCCCCCTAAGTTTGGTATGCTACTTTCTAGAGGGTGGATTAAGAGGTTGGGTGGGACATTACAAAATGACTTATCTTATGCCACTGTCCCAGTTTTTGGAGGAGAGAGCAGAAGACTGTACAGGGAAGCCCAGCTGGCCTATATCATTAGTGATGAGAAGAATCCCACTAATCATCCTATTTATGCTATGGACACTGAGTTTGGAGCATGTATTCTCCAAATTGAAGAATCCTAGAGGGCCTCAGTGCAGATCAAGAAAACAATATGCCAGACCATGGAAGAGGAAGGGACACAAGCTTGGGATATGTTCTTTGATGGAGCATGTTCAAAAGAAACTACAGGAGCAAGAGTGGTGCTAGTGTCTCCAGAACAAGAAAGCACACATCTGTCTTTCAAGCTGACTTTTCAGGTCACCAACAATATAGCAGAGTATGAGGCTTTGATATTGGGCTTAAATACTGCCAAAGACATGGGAATCAGAGACATAAAGGTGTTTGGAGATGTTGATCTCAACATTCAACAAGTGAACAATACATTCCAAGAAAGGCACCCAAGGCTGAAAGCATACAAAGATGAGGTATGGAGACTCAAAGATTCTTTTAATAGTTTTTGTATCTCATATATCCCTAGAGTCAAAAATCAACTTGCTGATTCCCTTGCTATGTCTGCTAGCATGTTCATCCCTCCTATGCCCCCTAAATTGTTGTATGAAGTCCAGATAAAATACAAACCATCCTTGCCTGATAATGTCCAGCACTGGAAAGTCTTTGAGGATGAAGATGAAGTAAATAGGTTTCTGCAAGTCATTGATGAATTCTCTGAAATGAAAATTGATCAAGAGAATGAAACCTTGGAGGAAAGTCCCCAGCCTCAGCTAAAGAAAAAAATTGGCCAAGATAGCATTGTTCAATTGCCTAGAAATCATATACCTAAAGGGCTAGTGCCTCTAGAGAAGTTGTTTGACCATAATGATGTGCCTCATGAGATTGCCCAAAAAGAAGATCAGTTTACAGTCCATAGGCATAACATAGGGAGTCCAGATCATCCAAAGTATATAAATCTGTCCACCCATTTGTTTTCTACCCAAAGTTCTGAGTAGTGCACCTTAATGAAGCAATTTGCTAATGTCTTTGCCTGGGAATATAGTGACCTTAAAACTTATGGCAAAAAGACCATCCAGCATAAGATCCCATTGGAGAAAGACAACATTCCTTTCAAACAGAAGCTGAGACCTATCAATCCTTTGCTCCTTCCTCTGATTGAAAAAGAAATCAAGAAGTTGTTGGCTACCAAAATCATAGTCCCTCTGAGATATTCAAAGTGGGTAGCCAACTTGGTAGTGGTAAGGAAGAAAAGTGGAGAAATCAGGCTGTGTGTTGATTTTAGGAACCTAAACAAATGCTCTAAGAAAGACAACTATCCCCTGCCAACGATGGAGCGTTTGCTGCAGAGACAAAGTTATGTCTTTCTTGGATGGATTTTCAAGGTATAACTAGGTTGTTGTACATCCAGATGATCAAGAAAAGACTACCTTCACCACTCCTTGGGGCACTTTTGTGTACTCCAAGATGCCTTTTGGACAGATGAATGCTGGAGCTACCTTTCAAAGAGATATGGATATAGCATTTGTAGGAGATAAGCATAAGTTCATCCTTATCTACCTAGATGATATAATAGTATACTCCAGCAGCCATCAATACCATTGCAACATTTGAAGAAAGTGTTTCTGAAGTGTAGGAGGTTTTGGATATCAGTGAATCCTAAAAAGTCACAATTTGCTTTAGAAGAGGGCAAGCTTTTAGGAAACATTGTTTTTGCTGCCGGTGTCAAGATTGACCTAGAGAGAGTGAAAACCATACAGACCTTGTCTGTCCCAAGATCAAAGAAGGACATCCAATCCTTTCTAGGCAAAATAAATTTGAGGTTCATTCCTAATTTTGCAAAATTGATAAAACACATCACCTCCATGCTAAAAGGGGGATCAGAGGTCAAATGGACTAGTGTAGAAAGAAGATCTTTTGATGCCATCAAAAGGGCTATTATAGAAGCTCCCACTTTAATCAGCCCAAACTACAACAAGGAGTTTCATATCTTCTCCTTTGCCTCAGGTGACACCCTTGCAACAGTTTTATTGCAGAAAGATGATGAGGGTTCAAAGCATCTAGTGGCATTTTTCATCAAAACCTTAAGGGATGCTAAACTAAGGTATGATATTATAGAAAAACAAGCTTATACTCTGATCAAATCTTTGAAAGCTTTCTGAATATACATTCTGCACTCCAAGGTGATATCATATGTGCCCTCCACTTCAGAAAAAGATGTCCTAATGCAGCCAGATGTTGACGGAAGAAGGGATAAATGGATTGCAAAGCTCATTGAATTTAACATAGAATTGAAGCCCACCAAGCTTGCAGAGGTCAGGGCCTTGCCAAAATGATGGCTGAAGAAAATTGCAGGATGCTGGACATGAATTGGATAGGTACAAATTCAAATGAAAGATAGACAGAAGAAGCAACAGTTGAACGAGGGCAGAACCAGTCATTGGCAGAAAATATAGCTTCTTGTGAATGGTATTCTACAATAGCTCAATTTTTGCTGAAGCTAAAAGTCCCTCCAGGCCTAAGTTTAAGCCAAGCCAGGACTATTAAACTCAGAGCAGCCAAGTATTGTGTTCATGAAGGATTTCTCTAATGGAAGGTTCCACTGGAATCCCTTTAAGATGTCTGGACAAAGAACAATCTATGGAGGTCATGCATCATTTTCATTCCAGCATCTATGGAGGACATCACTATTCGAAAACCATAGCCCACAAGATCCTTAGAGCTGGCTATTATTGGCCCACCTTGTTTTCTGATGTCTTTTTATTTGTGAAATCTTGTGACAGGAACCAAAGGTTTGAGGGAAAGCAGTAGTTGAAGTTCTTACCATTGAAGCCAATACATGCCAATGGCCCTTTTCAGCAGTGGGGTTTGGATTTCATAGGAGAAATTAATCCACATTCTAGTGGCTAGCATAGATGGATCTTAGTAGCCACTGACTTCTTCACTAAATGGATTGAGGCCATCCCTACTAGGAAAGCTAATCACCATGTGGTCATGAAGTTCTTGACAGAGAACATTTTTTCCAGGTTTGGATGTCCACACAAATTGGTTACCGACAATGCAGCAACCTTCAGGGCAAAAGAGTTGGTGGACATGTGTGACTCAATGGGCATTAAGCTAGTTCATTCCACCTCATATTACCCTGAAGGTAACGGTCTAGAAGAATCATCCAACAAGAGCCTGATAAGGATAATCAAAAGGTTGTTGGAAGACAATAAAAGGAACTGGGATTCCAAGCTGAAGTTTGCATTGTGGGCTGACAGGGTAACCACTAAAAAATCCACAGGGAATTCTCCGTTCAAGCTGGCATATGGCACTGAGGCTGTGTTCCCAATCTAGTTGACCCTCCTTGTAGCCCAGTTCTTACAGGAAGAGCAGAATGAGGAAAATGACATGGCAAATATGACTAAAGACTTGGCAGAGGTGCATCAAATCAGAGATCAGTTGATTGAACAGTCTGCATCACATCAAAAGAGAATCAAGGAATCCTTTGACAGAAAGGTAAAGATGGACAATTTTCAAGTTGGAGACTTGGTGCTTAAGTGGGATGCACTGAAAAAGGAAAGGAAATCATGGGAAGTTCGATGCTCTGTGGACTGGACCTTTTATCATTGCTCAGATCTAGGGGAACAACACTCTCATTCTGCAAAGTATGGAAGGAGAAACAGTTTTTGATGCCCCAGTCAATGGGTGGTTTTTGAAGAATTATACTGTTTAAGGTCGTATGGCCTGAACATTGTAAATATGTTCTTTCATAAAGTTTGTGTAGGCTTAATTAGACTCCATGCCCAATGGAATACTAGGAATTATTGCTAATTTTTTTCTATATGAAAGGTAGTGGTCTACAGTTCTTGAAACCTCATAGGGAGGATTTCATCCCTAGAAGGAGCCAATGTTAGCTCTGCTATGCAACGTTGATTTCAAATGCCAGAGAAAAGCCTGGTCTACGTGGTTATGCTCAAAGGGGTTTCACATTTGGTCATTTTCCCTTTTCCTTCTACCCTACCTTTTCTCCGCCACCTCCATTCCTCTATTTTTCTCACAAACCCAACAGATTAACCCCTTTCGACCCTAGCCCCGAGCGCAAAACCCCAAGCTCACCATAAAACCATATCATATGACCACGCGCGCTCATCCTAGCCATTGATCAGTTCCCACCAATCCAACGGCTCTCATTGCACCCGATAAAGTGACCCGCTCAATCATTTCCCACCGTTAAATCATCTCCACTAAAATCCGACCGCATTTGCTTTCATCGCGTTCGCGATGTGATCGAACTTTAGCGCATGATGAGAGTGGTTTTTCTCTCTCATCTGCCACTATGTGTCAATCACTGAGTGGCATTGCTTGGTCTCGGGCTTTTACCACTTTACGCTTGAAAGTGGTGCGATAAAAACCATTTACCGCCGACCAATCCACTCGTCCATTAAACGTCCATGTAGCTTCACTTCCCGATAACCATCCAATCTATCTGTTGCAGATCTAATGGCCCCAATTCATCCTGATCTCACCGTGATTGGTAGCCTCCGTCGAGCCATCTCTGCCGTCCATTTCCCCAATCCAATGGTCATCCTTCTCCCTCATCGTGACTGTCTGTTTGCCCATGCATTCCACGTCCTTCACCACTCTGCTGCCCAAAGAAGGAGATGACCATCTCACCAGTACCAGTCATAGTCATTCTCCAACAACCACATTTAATAGAAAGCGTCGCTAAGGAAGAATAGGACAAGCACGACCCTGTAACTAAAATTTATCAGTCATGGACTCAATTAGTACGAGCACTCCAACTGCTAAAAAGGATAGTGCAACACCTGAGAATATCGGATTAACTCACTGAAGCAAGAAAACATAGCCAGAGACTCCATAAGGCAGTTAAATGCAATTGGTGGTCAATTATGACCCCTCCATACCTAACGACAAAGTGCCCTTGTAATGAAAATCTATCAATACTCAGAAACTAGATGTAATCAAGGTTGGCATTTGATGTAAGGTTCAACTTCTGGAGACTGTAGATATTTTGTCACTTGCATCGTCTCGTCTTCATTTTCGGCTAATACAAGCTTCTTTTGTTGTTAACTACTCACTTTCCATTTTCCTCTGTTCTAAGCTTGTGCTTGATATGCTATGTTCTTGATCTTTTGAGGTTTATCACTAGATAACTATCATCTTATCTCTGTGTTAGATTGTTGAATGTATCATTGAATAGGTTACTCAGGTTTCTTTCTATCTGGTGCAAGAGAGCTGTCATCCTGTCTGTGCATTAGTAAAATAGATTTACAAGTTTCTTTACTAGTTGCAACCAACCATCACATGGTCTTGTGCATCTGCTGGTGTGGTTAGTATTCTCCTTATTCACCTAATCTCTAAAACTGTGAAAATTTGGTGGTCTAAAGCCTTGTAGCCTGAGGGTGTTCACGCATGTCTGGAGCGAAACAAAGTAGAAGTGGTTATCTAACTTGAACAAACCATTAGTCCTTCCATTAAACCTGCAACAATATTTGAATTTATATGTTACCAGGCATCTCCGAGCTACAACCTAGGAGAGTTTCTTGGAATCTTATCATAAACACTTTTGATATGTAGCATTGAAGTTTTAATTGACAACTAGAATGAAGAAGGGTTGGAAGACCCTTTCCCATATGCCTCTGAGAAAATAATTATGTTATATATATGATAATATTAAATGAAAATGATTGTGGATACTAATGAGATACAGAGTAGGTGAGTTATCCTTCTTTATTATTCTTGAGTGAAATTTTGTATATTTTGTAGGATTTAAGTTATAAATAAAATTCAATGTGGAGAAGGTTCAACAAACCCTTTCAATTTATGCCAAAATAAAAAAAACTATGTTATCTATGTGAGAATATGTTAAACTCTATATAGATTCATTTTAACCTTAAAATCCCTTACTAAGCCCTATATATATATTTATTGATTATATTTCTATTGTTACATTGATATGTAGGCTAGACCCTCTCATTGTCTCATTTTAATATAATTGTGCCCTTGGTCTCTTACACACACACACACACACACACACACACACACACATATGTATCTATGTATATATGTATACATATATACATATACTAAGGAGACCTAGTCTTAAGATCATCAAATATTGTGTTTTACATTTTGTTAATTGTAAAATGACTCTTCCCTCTCAAAGATGACTATAATTATTAATTTTGTATAATTTTTAAGGCACAAGGTTCATAAAATTTAGTTTCAGAGCTCATGATCGTAGGGTTTTTCTATTTAAACCAGACTTGGCATCATGTAATTTTAGATATATTTTCTTTTTGGGAAGTTTTAGATGATGAAATTTGGGGAATATTTATGAGAAATTATGGATAGTATCTAGTTCAAATTTCAAATCCCGTTTCACTATATTTTATAGCTATGCTCTAAGTAAGTGTTGTAGCTAACAACAACCCCCAATTTTAAATTGATACCAAAATAAAAATGTGTACCCATTTAATTTTTTGGCTTATATTTGTTTTCACTATTTCTTTAAAAAACTCAAAAGGTATTTAATTTTATAACTTTATTAATAGGTTTAGCCTAAAGTTTGATTCCATGCATTATTAAATAAAATAAATAAACAAGGCCATGGCTAGAATCACCACAACCAAACACTATTTAAAAAACAAAATACCAAAGTGTGATGTATTTATGTGTTAATAAGAATTCTATTAAACCACTCACATGAGTTGTTGATATTTCTTGACACATTTCCCAAAGGTTCCCCCCCAAGGCATTCATAAGTTTTTGTTTTCAAATCTTCGCAGGGATTGCCATTGGGGTGATGAAAGCATCCAAGAATATACATCAAGACTTGTTACGTTGGTTCCCCTTTTACCACACAAATTGATTCATAATGTTGATTAGCCCTTTGCATTGCCGCCTTTCCATGTCAACCTAAAGTGAGCTTCCCCAAAGGTTTCAAGCACCTCTCCACTTGAGTTTGCGAGGGATGAAATCTAGGGATAAATCATCATGAAACACATTTTCTTGTGAGCTCTTTTACCATTCATGCTCTTTCATTCTACTTGGCCTTAATTCTTTCACTTTCCATGTAATCTTGCAACAAGTCACCCTAACTCTTTTCAATGCACTTACCTCTCATTTCTTCTGGGATCCCACTCCCATGATGAATCAACTTCCCCAATTAGCATTCACATTAACCCACACCATATTCCATTGGATCACGTGTGCTTACCCTCCATATAATCCTAGATCTAGTCACCCTACAATTCACTTAGTGACCATACTTTGTTCCTTTCGAGCTTCATTTCTCAGGTGTATGTAAAAACTCACAATGACAACCAACACACTCTTCATTCAAATCAAATCACACTTCCTTTCATTCTTGAGCAACTATTATATTGACATGAACAATTGGAAAATGATCTCAGAATTCAATTTCTTTTACTCGCCACCTTTTTTGCATTTAACTTCTACATGTGAAGTTTAATGATTTTATGGACGATTATAGTTATATTTAATTTTGAGTTTTATTGCATTTACGTGATGAATGACTCTCTTTGACCTTGTTTTCCTTCTTTAACAACATAGCACCTATGTGCTATGTATCAGTTTTTCAAATGGTGAAAGCAAAGAAGAAGACTTAGATCTAACCACCAATAGGGCCATTTCTAGATACAATTGATGAGAAGCTACCTGATTTCTTTATATTTTCTGATATCGTATGCACGACGGATTCCAACATTTCATATTGCAAAGAAATATACAAGTTACCGGAAGAAGAATTGCTGACAAAATACTACTCTAAATTGACAATAGTTACCCTAGCATGGGTGGCAACAAAAATTCTGAGATGAAAAACCAAGATGTCTTAAAATATCACCTTCAAAGAATCACTACATGCCCCAAACTTCTACCCTACACCGATATGATTTTCTAGGTAGTTGAAAACATGGACATCACTTCACAAGGGACAATCATTGGCTCATTCAATCCTGTTGGACACCTAATCCTGTATGGGTTGGTGTAGAATGTGAACAACCATGAGAGTCCAAGAGACCTTGGGATGTGGGACCCAACGGTCACAAAAATGTACTATAAATGTATATCATTGTCAAATAATAGATACAATCTCATGCTTTTCTTTCCTATTTTGTCTCTGCCATGTGTGTGTTTAACATGGTATCAGAGTGGACGATCTCCTAACCTCTACAAGTATGAGCCACTTGTTTATATGAACTTTCTTTTCTGTGGCCTTTCTTACATGCCAGTCCTGTACCTCTACTCATTGTCCTGATATAGAAAAACTAGCATTTGTTTTCCCTCATACGCAAGGTTGCATGTCTTATATATCTGCTTTGTAACTTCTCTAGATTCATATAACTATCAGTTCTGCAATTCTGGATGTAACGTACATTCCAGCAATTTGAAAATAGAGGCCTGGATATTTTAAGAGTCTGTCAACTCTGCAGAACCTACCTTCCATTCTTATCCTAGCATGAAAAATGCTCAGAGTGGCAAGTGAATTCCTGCATTGCCATCCCTGACCCATCGTTTCTATGCGTGATAATCGATACTTGATTCTGCCCTGAAGAGTGATTGGCCTAAGATCTATGCACTGACCTGTAAACCAACATTTCTGTCCATCTGAGCTTTTTCTCTCAAACCGTTATGAGCTATTTTTATATTCCCAATGTATTTGCAACAATTTATCTGACATTTACAGGCCTTGGAACCTCGTCAACGTTGTCCTCGGTAGTTTCTTTGCTAATGAAGCAATGGGAGTAATCATATGAAACAAAAAGAATGTTGTCCACCAACTTCGAGAAGATGTGAAATTTTCATTCTCATCTCCTTGGTCAAAATGAACTCCATCTTTGTTGTCAATAACATAATCCCCAAGAACAATTACACTCAACATGGATGAACGTATGGTATTGAGCACATACCCAAAATTGCGTTGATGTTCTAAATACTGCCAATCACATTGATGGGAAGGATCATCCTCTCCTGGTCTAGTTGTTGGATGAATGCTTCTTGCATGTTTGCAGAGTTCTTCATAAGTTCCACTAAAAGAGCATGACTCATTGGAACAATTTCTCATCTTCATGTTCATATATTGTCTTGTAGCTTCTACGACCTTGTACAATTTATCCTGCCTAGCTGTAATTCTAACAACATATGTGAAGCCCTCCTATTTTGTGAATCTTCAGATCCTTCTGACCTCGAGGTCCAAGACCCAGCAAAAATTTCTTTGGTATTTCCTAGCCCTCCTATTCCAGGGTATTCATCCATGTTCGTCAATGATCTTACACCACCTCCATCATCATTGATATAAACTTCAATACTCTGAGATGAATGGTTATGGAAATTTTCCAGGGGCTTTCTATACCTATCAAGGCAATTTGAATGCCAATAACTTGTATCACACATGTAAGGACAACAAACCTTGTCAGAAGAACTACACAAGAGAAGCACAACATTATGTGGATGCTCCATACAAATTAGGCACAATGTATCATCCCATTCTTTTTTCTGAGCATTGATTTCTTCATATTTCAATGAGTTTTCTCCAGAGATAAGATGTTGCTCAATGTAAGGATGATATCTAGAAAACCTAGCCTTGCGTGAAACCAAGTTATTGGACTGCTGAAGATCCTTTGGCATCTTTATCTATTAACTGATTTCGGTATCACCTCATAATCGCTCTCAGATGCTGAAAGGAAGTGCTCATCAAGTTCCTCCAAGACCTCATAATTGCTCTCGGATGCTGAAAGGAAGCGCTCATCAAGTTCCACTAAGACCTTCAAGAGTTCCTTTTCTCCTCTAGCCATGACAGTCTTTTCCTGCATCTTGACCGGAGGATTTTCAATGATCCCAGTTTGAGTGGTGTCTATCCCAGTATTCTCTAATCTCTCAGAGAGATTTATGAATGCTCACTTCTAGAGTCTGAAGAACCATGCTGGAATAAGATTAGTGAAGTGGAAGGCAGAAGAGCCATTTTAATGTCTATGCTGGACTAAGGGATTAATGGAGAAGAAACAAATATTGAAGGTTGATTGAGTTGTGAATATTATTACGACTATTGAAGTGAGTTCATTGACTGGCTTTGTGCGTTAAAATGTATTGGAGCTAATTCTGGTGCATCCCTTGGTGCATTGACATTTTGAGGACGGAAAGCACTCAAAGATATGCTGGTGAAACAAGTTGTTAATAGAACATAAGAAGTCGATTGCATAGATTGTGATCGGAAGAGACAAGGAATTGATTTATAGTTGAAACGATTTCTTTATACTTGAGAGCAGCACAGGTGAGATTCACTTGATTTTTTCAATGAAAATGACCAGAATTAATATAGTATTAGAGTTACTGAAAACTTTGATACTTAGTTCTGTTGATGATACAATCAAAATTAGCAAAACGTTCTTTCTGACATTAAAAACAATTTGCAAAATGCATAAGAAAACATTGACTTTTTGCAACTGGAGTCTCAACTTAAGCAAGATGAGTTACAACAGAAAAGGCATCTTTCTAAACTTGTTCTTATTCAGAAAAATCCCCTATCTCACTTTGAAACAGGATCCTATCAACAACTAGCAAGTCATCAAGTCAATAATGTTGATTCAAATCAAGTGCTCATTTCAGAAGCATATTTTCATACAGAAGAAAAAATTTAGTCTGCACTTCCCAAGCCCATCATCAGACCTTGGGAAGAGCTTGTCCACAACAAGCACAAAAATAGTCTTGGATATGGCAAGGACTTGTCCTTTCACATCCCAGACTACTCAAAGGCCATTCAGTTTTAGAGTGTTGGATTCCTTCATGACAGTTCACCTTTAGTTGTTCCAGATTCTCCATAGCAACAACAACAAATTATGAAATTCCAACACTATGACTAAGTTGGCCACATGAAAGATCATTGTTTTGATCTTCATCCATATAAGAACTGTCATAAAACCAATCATCCTTCAAACAGATGCTTCAAAAACGAACCTTCTGCAGGAACAAAGATTCATCTTGGATGGATGACTTCTTGGCAATGGGCATCAACAACCAAGAAGATATTTCAGTCATATGTCTGAACTTGTTCTAGAGTATTGAATAGTCTTGTAGTTGATTTTTCTCCATCATCTCGCCCTGTATCTGACGGGGGGGAAGTGATGGTCATCTACAAGCTTCAAAACCACATCAAACAAGCCTGAGCAACAACTTTCCATACTAGATTCAAAGTTGTAGCCAGAGACAAAGATGCCCCTAAGCATACCTTCAGTCAGTGATACCTCTTCAAAGAATTGGGGACACTTCCTCTAGTAGAAGACTTCATCTTCTTGCCAGTTTTGGAAGAGTTACAGGAATTGCATTAAGAATTCCAGAGTTGTTGGTCATCCTTAAACCATCACAGGTTGAGACCTCCCTTTTTCAGGATGAGGTTCACCCTTTTATGCGGGGTGAGACCTCCCTTTCATGGTTGAAGGTTTCCCTCTTCAAAACATCAAGGGCACTTCCTATAGCAGAAGACCCGAGCTTCATGCCAGACTTGGAAGAGTTTTGGGAACTACACTAAGAATTCCAGTGTTGGTGGTCATCCTTAAACCACCCCCCTTATACCAAAATTTCAGAGAGCACATTTAGCCTAGTGCTACCTTGCATTTTTGCACATTTTGTATTACAACTCCCTTCTTGGAATCATACATACCCCTTCAGATTAAGGGGGGGGGGAGATGTTGGACAACTAATCCTCTATGGGTTGGTGTAGAATTTGAACATCCATGAGAGTCCAAGAGTCCTTGGGATGTGGAACCCAACAGTCACATGAATGTACTATAAATGTATATCATTGTCAAATAATAGATACAATCTTATGCTTATATTTCTTATTTTGTCTCTACCATGTGTGTGTTTAACAAATCCAAAACATATCCAAGGTATGTATCAATTTCCTAAGCCACAACTTGTGTACAATTCATATTTGGTTAATGGTTTTACGAAAGAAGAATGTAACAATAAGAAGAAAAAACTCCATGGTTTGATTAGAGATTGAAGCAGAGACTCTAACAAGAATAAAGAGGAATCATTCGGAAAATATGTCATACTATCTTTAAATCCTCTTTTTTATTATGTTTCTTATATGTTATATAGGTTATTTTCATATCAGAATGTCTCACTGTTTCCAATAGACTAGGTCCCTCTTATTTATAGGGATACTAAATGGTTTAATTTTAATTAGACCCACACATTATCTAATAATCTATCAAATCATATTCTCCATTTCTGCTCCAAACAAATGTCCACCCATAATCCTCATTTTTACATGTCTGCCTTTGTAATGGATGTCATTTGTTTCTCCTTCGATTTTCCAACTACGGGTTAGGAATGGACAATTCTTGATCCTTTCCCCAGTCACTTTTATCATACGATATTATGGGAGAGAATTATTTTATCCATTTTTATTAAATTTTTCATCTTGTCATGATTCCCATTTACCGACCGATTTTCGGTGCGAAGCCTCCAAGAATGTTTATGGTCACTATGAATTTCCTATTAAGAATTGGGGATTCATTCACAGAAGAAAGTTTTACTTATATTATGGTTTGGGGAAGTAAAAAAAAACTTCATGCTTTACCCCTTAATGTTTTAGATAAGATCTTATGTAGAGAGGTTTCCCACCAAATAGTTGGAATAGGGATAACCCTTAAATTAAAGAAGGCTTCCAGGAAGTTGTGGCCCAAATTCTCCTTGCAATTTTTCTTTCTACTCTTCAAAATTACACTCATGTTGAAAAATAACTGCAACCTTTATATGAATTAAAGTTGGCTACTATTCCTACAAAGTCGCATGATCCTACCAAGTTTGTCAAAAATTTAACAATTGATGCAAATATTAGGAAATATGTTCATGAGACTAATCATTATGATGAACTATTTTGTGCAACTTCTTCCTATTTAAGTGTTTGAAATAGAGCCAAACAACTTCTCGTAGAGAACTATCAACATTTTCTAGTCCAAAAGGAGTGAAGAAGGTCCACTTTACCACTAAATTTGCACAAATTTTTAGAAGGAGAAGGTATATCAGAAAAAGATTCCAGTTCTTCAATGCAACAGGCCACTCTTCAAATTACCACCCTTTTTTAGGTTTCTTCTATGAATTCTCAAGAAAAAACTACTTCAAAAAATTCTATGCTTAACGATATCATTAAGGATTGGAAATCATTTGTAAATATAACTTCAGAGATGGTTAAACCAATAAGAGAAAAGACAATGCTAGAAATAAGTGCTACAATTACTGTTGGACAAAAATCAATAAATGTCTCCCCTAATACCTCAAATATTTCTCTTACAAAATTAGGCGTTATTGGTAAAACACCTATCATTTCTCGTCTTGGTTTGGATACAATTACAACATATCCAATTACTAGTATTCAACTGAACATTGAAGAAATACCACAAATAGAGGTATTCTACAACCCACAACACAAGGCCATTCTGAAGAAGAGAAGGTAGAAAAGGAAATTTGTTGAAACAAAAGTCTTAACAACAACTACTACTTCATAGGAACCTTCATTGGAAGAAATTTGTAAAGGAACATAAAAATTACTTAATGAAGATATTGAGGAATTGACTTAATACGCAGGAGATTATGCTTATGCTAATATTGATAAAGCAGCTAAATTTAGAAAATTTATCTGGAAGAAAGATGAAATAATACAACAACTGGAACAAGAATACTCACAAGCCCAAACAAAAATGCAAGCTCAGGTTTCCCTCATTAGAGGTAAATATGAGTATGAGATTAAATAGATGGATGAAAAGATAGGAAAATTCCAAGATATGATCTAGCAAATTAAGGCAAATTCTTTGGATCTTCTTAAAGCTCTTCTGCAACAATTTAAGCATAATTCGAGATCAAGGAAAATTGATCGATTCTTATCTTGATGATGTTATTGACATTGAAATACAGTATGATGAAAAAACATAAAATCAATGAGATTTTGCAATCATAAGAATATCCTAAAGGGTTCTATCAAAAACTGCCTAGGATTGATGAAATGCAAAATTTTATAGTGCTTCATATTTGGAAAGATAAGATACACTTGGTTAAGAAATTGGTAAGATATGTTGAAAAAATTTCTAATTCGCCTATTCAATCTATCATTCAATCCATTATCGAAGAAAACATATTATCAAGTGATCCAAAGGAGACTCTCTCGAAGGTATAAATTTTAAAAGAAAGTTGGAAAAATAACAGGGTAGATTTCAGTAAAAGGATTGAATAATTATCAAAGGTGGATTTTGAGTTAAATTGGGAATTCCTTATTAAACCACATGGTGACCTACAATTAACCAAGATAATTATTGAATAAGTAATAAAACTACTGCCATTAGTGTGGGCTCAAGTATTCATCTATCAAGTGAGCATTAGACCTAAATCTCCTCCCGAGTAGCACCTCTTCTAGAAGTATATCGACAATGGCAAGAACACACTAGCTCCTCATCTATAGTTGTTCCTCCAAACTAAATATTTATTTTCAAATTGTAACTAAATATTTATTTTCTCCTAGTTTTTTCTTTAGTTGAGAGAATACTGAACATCCAACTATTCTTCGCTTCTGTTTGTAAAACTATTTAAGTCCTTTTCAAGCCCAGGATTAGGGGTTTTGAAATTTTCTAAGAAAATCCTTGTTACACTTTTGTACCTTGCTATTTCTTTGATATAAGCCCTGAACCATTTCTGGATTCCATGCTACAAAGGAGTAAAACAAAATTGGTATTTTTATCAATTGTATTTTCCTTCAATTTATAATTGGAGTCTTTTCTCATGTATTTTTACTTATGCTTATAATTGATTGATAGAAATGTTGTCACCTTTGATATATTGATGTCTATTAATTACAAGTATAAGTGAAATAAAATCGCATGTGCATTTTCTTCTCAATTAATTCGATTAACTATTTAATTGCTCATCAAATTTGTTTAATTAATATATTGCTTGAGAATCTATATTTGAAGTTATGAGCTATCTTTCCTTTTCACATATGCATATCAACAACAAGGTTAATTAACATATGCAATAGTTTAGCTAACATTTTATTCGATTATTTTCATTAATTATTATCAAACTACCCACAATTTTTTGGTATATCTTTCCCATTTTTCAAGCCTCCATTAGTTGGGGAAACTTTCATATGGGTAACTAGAACCAATTTAAAATTGGCTAGATCCACTAGTCCAAACAGAAAAGAGTATAACTTGGGGCTATGACTAGGTGGTATCCCAAATTTTGATGAGGATAGTTTTGGCCATCAATAGGAAATTAGGGTTCCTAAATGCTCTTTAAATCAATATCAAACATCTCAATTAAAAATTTTCACTATGACGTTTTTTTGGTAGGCCTTAGATCATGAAACTTGGACCATATTTAGGACACATCATGATGAACATTTGTCTCAAATTTTAAATTATAATTCACTATAATTTTAGATATATGCTCCAAGGAAGTTAGGTTTTTTTAATTCTCTTAAAATTAGTTTCAAACATTTGAGTTTGGAATTTTTATAATAACTCTTTTATAGGAGGTTTCATATGGTGAAACTTGGAATATATTTAGGAGAAATCTCAAGAAATATCTGGTTCAAATTTAATATTTTGGTTGATATTTTCTATGACATTGTTTGCTACTGCCGCTGCGTCTGCTGTTTCCTTTTCCGCTTCATTAAGCCAAGAATCCCAGCTCGCAAATAGATTTTTTTATGCGATTCTTCTAGCTTGGGCAGGTTGGCCTTTCTCCCATCTTCTGTATTTTTCCAGGCGATGAAATTGGATCCCTTTTTAAAGATCTCACCATATTCAAGTCTCATCTCTATGATTTCACTTATCAATTTATCACTTGTTTTGCAATAAGATTTCACTGTGAAATCTTCTGGCACAATAATTCTTTCTAGTGCATCAAGTGGGAGTTAAGACTGAGTGTTTCGGTAATAAAATGATCAATTTTTGGATCGTCTTTATGTAGATCAGTTATTGCCTGCACCTATGCTTCCTTCTTGGCTAAGCTAGTCCGATGTTCTATTTGCATATGTTCATATACCTGTTGAAGATTGGACAACTGTATCTCTGCCTGCTAGTCGGATTTGACTTGCTATAATTGCTGCTCAAGCGATGTTATTTTATCTTTCTTTTCTCTAAGAAATATTTGGATTTCTGTTGCTTTGTCCATGGTCGTTGTAGCATAATCATTTGTAAACTGCAAGAGTCTAGTAAGGTTGGTGGATGGGTCAATGGGTGAGTCTTTCCATAGAACATCCGTTGGTTCATTTTCAGGGGTATTAGTAGCTCTAGAGTCTAATTTCCTTTTCTTTATTTGTCTTTCACCACGGCCTTATGCTGTGGGTTATAAAATACATCTAGAGGGGGGATTTCTTCAATTCTCAAAATTATTTTGGAAGTGAGGGTAACAGAGATGTGCTCTACCTCTTGTGTATTTGCAGTCTCTTCCACTGTAATCTCTAGAGATGTTTTTTGTTGTGGAGTTTGCAACTCTGGCACCTGTTCCTCTATGTTGAGACTTTTATTAAATTGTCCCACTCTTCCTCTAAGTCAATTACCATGGGTTTTATTGGATGTGCAGAGGTAGTAGGGATTTTATCCTACATTCTAGCTTAAGCTTCTTCAACTATCTTTTGTGTATATTGGATTGTATCCTTCATTGACTCCATGCTTCTGTTTTTCCCATTTTGTGATAACTATTGCGATTCCCCGATAGATTTCTCTTGAGATTCTGCTCCAGAATAAGACTTGGAATTTTCTTTGGATTCACCTTCTATAGTCACATTGGGAGTAGGATCCCTTACTGGTTCAACCAATAATTGGTCCAATGGGACCTTTGCTAGCCTTCTTTCTCTGTAACTGCAAAATTTTTCCAAATCTTCATAATCAAAAAGTAGTTGTGCCATATGCTTCACCTGTATGAAGGTATTTTTATGCATAAATATGTCATCAAAAACATCATCCTCATTAATGAATACTTTTATTTTCACTAGAGTGGTGAAATTCTGGACAGTGCCGAACGGGTCATATTGTCGTCTAGGGAATTTAGGTAATTGCAGAGATAGCATGTTCTCTGCTTCATTAAATGCATGCCCTAGGTCGTGTAATGCAAATGCTCCACACTATATAGGGAATGTTGGCCAGATGGCCTTCTTTGTATCCTTCAATGTCTTGCTCATTCCTCCCTCACTAGCTGTTTGATAGGCTATCTCTCTAGCCATCAATTTATCTGGAACATAGTATGGGAGGACATGGGGGGAGTGATGGTACCAAAAAAATTGATATATGTAAATGTTTGCTCCCCAAACCATCTGGCCACCGGG
>APFE031372951.1:0-11411 GCA_000404065.3 Pinus taeda
TCTATTTTTAGTAGTTTCACCTCTCACCCAATGTGGCCAATGACCTCACTGGCCAAACTGCTATTTTTAGACATTCTATTTTTAGTAGGTCTATTTTTAGCACATTCTAAATTTAGCATTTCTTGTTGCACACTTTTCAACAGGGGACATGCAAAGAAAAAAAGAGAAAAAGCAGACCGGTCTGATACCACTGATCGGGATTTAAATATGAACGAAAAAAATTACAGAGACAACCATAAATACAAAGATGAGATAACCATAAATATAGAGATGCATCAGAAATAATACTTCATTTCATTACTACAAAATACTGAAATATGCTTACAAATAGAAATGGAAATAAACCATCTAGGGTGATGGTAGCTTATCTCTAAGAAGTGATGTGGTGGCTACATGCCTCTGAACTATGTTACAATGAGGCTCGAAGGCCTATCTATTGCTGAGAAACAATGGAAAACCCTTAACATCCCAAAACCTAACCCTAGAAGATGAAACGCCAAATTGTGGGCCCCGTTTTAGGTAAGTTGATATATCAACTTCCTGAGGTCGTAACTTTGGCACCCAATCTTCGTTTGACGCGTACAATAGCTCGTTAGAAAGATCTATCTGAGCACTACAACTTTGGGAAGAGAAAAATTGGTCCATCACCCATGTTGTTCCTAGATTTCCCAAAAAACGTCATTTAGGGCCTCAAAACAACTTCGAAAGTTCAAGACCCGAAAAAAATTGCTAAAAATAGTAAATTGTGCTACAATTAAGGAAACTAAAAAAATGAAAGAGACAATTGTGGGGGTCCAAATGGGATAGGTGAGTGGCCACCAACATCCACCTGGATCATTCCTCCCCCATTAGGAATCAATGGTCCCCATTGTTGAGTTCCTCCCTGTGATGAAGAATCTTCTGTTGAGCTGGGTGTCTGGTGAGTTGTTCTGCAATCTCTGATATGTCCAATAATGGTGGGAAGCATGGTCGAGAATGGTCCACATTGAACATTCGGTGCAAGCAAAGGAATGGAGGAATGTTGTGCTCCAAAGCATTGTTTCCCATAGCCTTGGTAATGTTGTAAGGACCATGTTGGAGTGGTCGGAGCTTCTGATGGGCTCTTGTAAGGTGTTCTTTCTATAGATGCAACCAGACTTTGTTGCCCACTTGAAGCTTGTGTGGTATCCATGTAGGTGAGGAGAATTTTTTCCTGTGTTCTTTAATGACCGTATCCCTTTGTTGTTGCTTCTGCGTGGAGGAACCCTTGCCGGGGTCATGGATGTGGCAATGATCTTCCCCTTACTCTAGGAGCGAACTAGAAAGAAAATAAATTTCCTAGTCTGTGAGATGAGCTTGCTGCCTTTCTTAGCAACGATCAAAGAGGTGGTAGTAGGTGGGACTACCTCCGATATCCTATATAATGAATTACACAAAGTAATAATAACAATGTGAGGCCTTGAATCATACACAACATGTCACCTCCACAAGTATGGTTGGCCTAATAATACATCGCAAACATCCGCAGGTGAAAAATCACACAATACCTCATTTGTGAAGGGGTTGATGCTATAGGGAAGGCAACATTGTTGGTGAACTCGAAGATCTCGTCCTTGGTGAAACCACCCAATACGATACAGATGCGGGTGTGGTGTATTTGGTAGGCCCAACTGCTTCATAACCTCTGCTGAAAAGAGGTTCCTTTGGCTGCCACTGTCGACAATGAATTGCAGTGGCGAATCCTTCACCCACATTTGTGAGTGGAAAAGTTGCTCCCCCTCCTTTGGATCTTCAGGCTCATTCTTCTGGATCTTGTTGGTGGCAATAGCAGCATTGGGCTCTGCATCGATGATCTGCTTCCCTTTACCATTCCCCTTGTCGGGTTCTGACTCAGGGTCAGAACATGCATCTAATTCGGAAGCCTTCAACTCGGCCACCAGCGACTGCTTGGTTCGACACTCGCTTATGTTATGAGTGGGACTCTTGTGGAACTCACACCACTTTCCTGTGTCCTTATTTGACTTCATGGTGTTATTCTTTTCTTGCAGCTTCGACGGGTTATCTTGGGTCACCCCGCCTTGGCTTTGTCCTTTGGTCTTTGGATTTGCAGATCCAAAGTCTCGCTTCTTTTGTTTCAACTTCTGCTTAATTTTGACAGCGTATCGGTGCACCATGCCGAGCAAGGAGATGTTCAGGAACTCCATCTCTTCTTGGATGTATTTGTGTAGGTAGCTGCGGTATTTGAGTACCAAATGCAGCTCAGAATCCTTGATATCCAACTGTGTGCGAAGGGTATGAAAAATGTTTGTGAACTCTGGCACATCTTGGTCTCTTCCCTGCCACAGTGTGGTCCACTTTATGTATTTGTCCTCATAGCTTCTGGCATGGTAGTACTGTTGGAAATAATACTGAGAGGGGGGGTGAATCAGTATTAGCAAATCAGATACTTTTTCATTTTCATATTCAGACACATATACGCTACTTTAGTTAAGGATATCCGCGTATATACGCGACTGTGTTAAAAGCAACTAGCGTACATCCAGTAACCTTTATGATTTAGTTAGTTCATCTTCAGTGAATGAATCAGAACATTATTAACCATATGAACAGTAAACAGAATAGATCATCACACATAAAGAGCACACATGAACACCATGATATAAGGTGGAAACCCAATGTGGGTGAAAACCACCTGCTGCAATTTGTTTCTATCTTCCTTTAATAAGACAATTCTTTTACAATGTACTGGTGCAATCCTTTACCAGTACGCAGGCTTCTACCTGCAGAAGGCTACAACCTTCTTAGCTCTTGTACTAGCCATTCCATTTACTAGTATGTAGGCGCTGGCCTACTGAAGGCTCCAACTTTCACTCGTTTTCCAGCTGCTCCTGGAAGGGAGCTACAACCCCCCTGGCTCTTGTACTGGCCAATATGTTTACCAGTATGTAGGTGCCGACCTACAATCATCTAGGGACCATGTTTCATACATTTTCATACTGGATCCATAAAACAATCACCATTGCAATACAACCTGCATCATCAATCTCTGAATCACTCAATACTGAAACCCTGTCAACAACACAGTCACCAGAACACAGAACAGACTACAGAAATCTGCAACAACAACCAGATCCAATAGCAACTTCAAATATTATACTTCACACTGTATACGCTACTTGGACGAACCCAACATGTGTGTATATGCGCTTTTACCAAAAACAACCCGCGTACAGATCTGCAAATTCTAACTCATAACTTTGCAGCTATTTCAGACATCAGAACATACCCAAATCATAACATTCATACAATAAACATGCGTCAATAGATCTAGTCTATCCATAATCAAACCATATAAAGATAATCATTCCAAGCCTTGAGATCCCGTTCCATCTTTCATCATCCTCCACATGAGTGCAACCTTGGTTCAGATCAAGCAGACATCACCAACCCATAACCAGCATCTAGATCTCACACATCATCAGACATTCATCACTTGCACACTCTTGCAGCCCCTCTTGGCCTAATGATCTTCTCCTTATATAGGTTAGGCTTCTCTCAATACCATGGTCCAAAACCATGTAGAAACAATACCATGAACCCAATACCTGGGGTCGTCATAAATACCATGGACCAATACCAAAATACCATGGACCAAATACCACAGACCAAGATAATGGTTTCTGACATGTATGTGCATTTCCTTCTGTGAACCTGCGTGTATACGTATACGTGCCTTTTGCTCATATAACCCACGTATATATGCACTTTCATCACGGTCAACCTGCGTATATCTTTCTCTTTACCTGCTACACTATGATCTGTCCTCTGAGTGAGTTGCCATCACCTGTATCATACCTCTGAGTGAGTTGCCATCAAGGAAAACACTTGAATCATAATGCCAACAATCTCCCCCTTTGGAAATGATGGCAACAACCACACCGACTCACTCTCCCCCTTTGACATCAAGGGCAAAGTGCGGACCAAGATATTCTCTTCTTTGATCTCCATCTGTTGTCCATACTCCCCCTGAGTATCTGCTGAAATCTCTGATTGAGCTCTCCCTTTGCACATGCCGAGATGTACCAATCTGTCCATGCTCTCCCTGAGCACATGCAAGGTCTGCAAAAGCATAACATGACTCTATACATACATCATTCTCCCAACCAAGTGGGAAATTTACCAATTGTTTACATATGACAACCAAGTACATATACATTACTCAATAACAAGAACCATTACATTATCCATCCCATGCATAGTGAGGTAACACAATACATCATATGAATTTCAAGGACCAAGCTCCTAAGCAAGACCATGATAGTTATCAACAGCTATCATACACTATATGATCTACATTATAAGCATCTAACATCCAAATCTGTAACCTGCAACCCATTCTTTTAACGGACCAACAAGATGTATCATTTAGGTACATAAGCATCATTACCAACTTCTAACCATAATGCCAACAATGCATTACTTGAAGTATATGCTCCCCCTGAGCCTGGGCCAACTATCTCTTATCATGACCGAACCATTTCCTGGGTCTGTTCTGCTGCCCTTTCTTCTGATCTCCATATACGCGGCTCTGCAGCCTGTAACTCGCGTATATACGCGACTTGTCTTCATGAAACACACGTATGAGATTTAGAACACAGAGGTTCCACATTTTCAGCTTCCTCTGAGTCTGTCATGTCTGTGTACTCTACTATATTACCTCTTTCTGGCTGCACTTCCTTTCTCTTCCATATCTTCATCTGTGATGATGTTTTCTCTTTTTGGTATGGTGTCCAAAATCTTCTCCTGCATTCCTTTGATATGTGTCCAAGCTTGTTACATGCATAACATCTTATATGTTTCTTATTCCTTCTGTAGCAATCAACAGCTTTGTGACCATACATATTGCAAGCAAAACAATATCCTCTGAAATATCTGGAATGTGAAGATCTTTTTTGTGATGGTCTTGAACCATTATACTTCTACATCTAGCTGCAACATGTCCATGATTATGACATACATAACATTCAACATTATACATCGGAGGAAATAATCGTCTATCACTTCCATAGTTAGGAGCAAAAGTTTTTCTTTGAGGAATTTCTTTCCTTGGTTGCTATTGGGATTGACTTCTCATCTTCTTGTTGGGGATTTCAGATTTTGCAATAGAGTTCCGTGTCTTACTTTGTGAACTAGATTCACCTTCAATAGATTCATGAAAACCAAGACCAGTTTTGACAGCAGGAGACCGTTGACTACTAAGAATATCATCCAAAATCTTAGTGCTATCTTGAAATCGCAATAGTTTATCCTTTTCTTCTAATTTACTTTTCAAGATATTTACCTCAGCCTGATGTTGTTCTTCCTTTAATATGCATTGCTTCTTCAAGATTTCTTCAGACTTCCTTCCTTCTTCCACTTGTTGCCTTAGTTTGAGAATCTCATTTTCTTGCTCTTCATTCAGCACCTGCAGCATATGTCAAACTCTGAAAGCACATTCCAGCTAAGCTTTTAAGCTGATAATTTCTTCTTTGAGGGCACTCTCCCTTTTGCTAGGTAGATCTTCTTGATCTATGATTTTATCTGATGCTTCATGTCCATCTTCAATCTGAGGTGATTCCGGATCTGAATACTTGCTTCCACTCATCGGCAGGTTGTCATTGTTCCTTTGATCTGTCTTCTTCTTTTGACGCGCTTTCTTTCCCATTGTTCTAGGATCTCCTTCAAGCGATCAAGCTTCTACCAAAGGACCGACTCTAATACCAATTGTTGGAAATAATACTGAGAAGGGGGGGGGGGGTTGAATCAGTATTAGCAAATCAGATACTTTTTCATTTTCATATTCAGACTCATATACGCTACTTCAGTTAAGGATATTTGCATATATATGCGATTGTGTTAAAAGCAACTAGAGTACATCCAGTAACCTTTATGATTTAGTTAGTTCATCTTCATTGAATGCATCAGAACATTATTAACCATATGAACAGTAAACAAAACAGATCATCACACGTAAAGAGCACACATGAACACCATGATATAAGGTGGAAACCCAATGTGGGTGAAAACCACCTGCTGCAATTTGTTTCTATCTTCCTTTAATAAGACACTGCTTTTACAATGTACTAGTGCAGTCCTTTACCAGTACGCAGGCTTCTACCTGCAGAAGGCTACAACCTTCTTAGCTGTTGTACTAGACGTTCCATTTACTAGTACGTAGGCGCTGGCCTATTGAAGGCTCCAACCTTCACTCGTTTTCCAGCTGCTCCTGGAAGGGAGCTACAACCCCCCTGGCCCTTGTATTGGCCAATATGTTTGATAGTATGTAGGTGCCGACCTACAATCATCTAGGGACCATGTTTCATACATTTTCATACTGGATCCATAAAACAATCACCATTGCAATACAACCTGCATCATCAATCTCTGAATCACTCAATACTGAAACCCTGTCAACAACACAGTCACCAGAACACAGATCGAACAGAGTACAGAACTCTGCAACAACAACCAGATCCAGTAGCAACTTCAAATATTATACTTCACACTGTATACGCTACTTGGACGAACCCAACATGTGTGTATATGCGCTTTTACCAAAGACAACCCGCATATAGATCTGCAAATTCTAACTCATAACTTTGCAGCTATTTCAGACATCAGAACATACCCAGATCATAACATTCATACAATAAACATGCGTCAATAGATCTAGTCTATCCATAATCAAACCATATAAAGATAATCATTCCAAGCCTTGAGATCTCGTTCCATCTTTCATCATCTTCCACATGAGTGCAACCTTGGTTCAGATCAAGCAAGACATCACCAACCCATAACCAGCATCTGGATCTCACACATCATCAGACATTCATCACTTGCACACTCTTGCACCCCGTCTTGGCCTAATGATCTTCTCCTTATATAGGTTAGGCTTCTCTCAATACCATGGTCCAAAACCATGTAGAAACAATACCATGAACCCAATACCTGGGGTCGTCATAAATACCATGGACCAATACCGAAATACCATGGACCAAATACCACAGACCAAGATAATGGTTTCCGACATGTACGCACCTTTCCTTCTGTGAACCTGTGTGTATACGTATACGCGCCTTTTTCTCATATAACCCGCATATATACACACTTTCATCACGGTCAACCTACGTATATCTTTCTCTTTACCTGCTACATTATGATCTGTCCTCTGAGTGAGTTGCCATCACCTGTATCATACCTCTGAGTGAGTTTCCATCAAGGACAACACTTGAATCATAATTCCAACAATCTCCCCCTTTGGACTTGATGGCAACAACCATACCAAGTCACTCTCCCCCTTTAACATCAAGGGCAAAAGGCGGACCAAGATATTCTCTTCTTTGATCTCCATCTGCTGTCCATACTCCCCCTGAGTATCTGTTGAAATCTCTGATTGAGCTCTCCCTTTGCATATGTCGAGATGTACGAATCTGTCCATGCTCTCCCTGAGCACATGCAAGGTCTGCAAAAGCATAACATGACTCTATACATACATCATTCTCCCAACCAAGTGGGAAATTTACCAATTGTTTACATATGACAACCAAGTACATATACATGACTCAATAACAAGAACCAGTACATTATCCATCCCATGCATAGTGAGGTAACACAATACATCATATGACTTTCAAGGACCAAGGTCCTAAACAAGACCATGATAGTTATCAGCAGCTATCATACACCATATGATCTACATTATAAGCATCTAGCATCCAAATCTGTAACCTACAATCCATTCTTTTGACGAACCAACAAGATGTATCATTTAGCTACATAAGCATCATCACCAACTTCTAACCATAATGCCAACAATGCATTATTTGAAGTATATGCTCCCCCTGAGCCTGGGCCAACCATCTCTTATCATGACCGAACCATTTCCTGGGTCTGTTCTGCTGCCCTTTCTTCTGATCTCCATATACGCGACTCTGCAGCCTGTAACTCGTGTATATACATGACTTGTCTTCATGAAACACACGTATGAGATTTAGAACACAGAGGTTCCACATTTTCAGCTTCCTCTGAGTCTGTCATGTCTGTGTACTCTGCTATATTACCTCTTTCTGGCTGCACTTCCTTTCTCTTCCATATCTTCATCTGTGATGATGTTTTCTCTTTTTGGTATGGTGTCCAAAATCTTCTCCTGCATTCCTTTGCTATGTGTCCAAGCTTGTTACATGCATAACATATTATATGTTTCTTATTCCTTCTGTAGCAATCAACAGATTTGTGACCATACATATTGCAAGCAAAACAATATCCTCTGAAATATTTGGAATGTGAGGATCTTTTTGTGTGATGGTCTTGAACCATTCTACTTCTACATCTAGCTGCAACATGTCCATGATTATGACATACATAACATTCAACATTATACATCGGAGGAAATAATCGTCTATCACTTCCATAGTTAGGAGCAAAAGTTTTTCTTTGAGGAATTTCTTTCCTTGGTTGCTGTTGGGATTGACTTCTCATCTTCTTGTTGGGGATTTCATATTTTGCATTAGAGTTCCTTGTCTTACTTTGTGAACTAGATTAGCCTTCAATAGATTCATGAAAACCAAGACCAGTTTTGACAGCAGGAGACCGTTGACTACTAAGAATATCATCCAAAATATTAGTGCTATCTTGAAATCGCAATAGTTTATCCTTTTCTTCTAATTTACTTTTCAAGATATTTACCTCAGCCTGATGTTGTTCTTCCTTTTCTATGCATTGCTTCTTCAAGATTTCTTCTGACTTCCTTCCTTCTTCCACTTGTTGCCTTAGTTTGAGAATCTCATTTTCTTGCTCTTCATTCAGCACCTGCAGCATATGTCGAACTCTGAAAGCACATTCCAGCTGAGCTTTTAAGCTGATAATTTCTTCTTTGAGGGCACTCTCCCTTTTGCTAGGTAGATCTTCTTGATCTATTATTTTATCTGATGCTTCATGTCCATCTTCAATCTGAGGTGATTCAGGATCTGAATACTTGCTTCCACTCACCGGCAGGTTGTCATTGTTCCTTTGAGCTGTCTTCTTCTTTTGACGCGCTTTCTTTTCCATTGTTCTACGGATCTCCTTCAAGCGATCAAGCTTCTACCAAAGGATCGACTCTGATACCAATTATTGGAAATAATACTGAGAGGGGGGGGGGGGGGGGGTGAAATCAGTATTAGCAAATCAGATACTTTTTCATTTTCATATTCAGGCTCATATACGCTACTTCAGTTAAGGATATCCGTGTATATACGCGACTGTGTTAAAAGCAACTAGTGTACATCCAGTAACATTTATGATTTAGTTAGTTCATCTTCAGTGAATGCATCAAAACATTATTAACCATATGAACAGTAAACAGAATAGATCATTACACATAAAGAGCACACATGAACACCATGATATAAGGTGGAAACCCAATGTGGGTGAAAACCACCTGCTGCATTTTGCTTCTATCTTCCTTTAATAAGACACTTCTTTTACAATGTACTGGTGCAGTCCTTTACCAGTACGCAGGCTTCTACCTACAGAAGGCTACAACCTTCTTAGCTCTTATACTAGCTGTTCCATTTACTAGTACGTAGGTGCTGGCCTACTGAAGGTTCCAACCTTCACTCGTTTTCCAGCTGCTCCTGGAAGGGAGCTACAACCCCCTGGCTCTTGTACTGGCCAATATGTTTACCAGTATGTAGGTGCTGGCCTACAATCATCCAGGGACCACGTTTCATACATTTTCATACTGGATCCATACAACAATCACCATTGCAATACAACCTGCATCATCAATCTCTGAATCACTCAATACTGAAACCCTGTCAACAACACAGTCACCAGAACACAGAACAGACTACAGAACTTTGCAACAACAACCAGATCCAATAGCAACTTCAAATATTATACTTCACACTGTATACGCTACTTGGACGAACCCAACATGTGTGTATACGCGCTTTTACCAAAGACAACCCGCGTACAGATATGCAAATTCTAACTCATAACTTTGCAGCTATTTCAGACATCAAAACATACCCAGATCATAACATTCATACTTTAAACATGCGTCAATAGATCTAGTCTATCCATAATCAAACCATATAAAGATAATCATTCCAAGCCTTGAGATCCCGTTCCATCTTTCATCATCCTCCACATGAGTGCAACCTTGGTTCAGATCAAGCAAGGCATCACCAACCCATAATCAACATCTGGATCTCACACATCATCAGACATTCATCACTTGCACACTCTTGCACCCCCTCTTAGCCTAATGATCTTCTCCTTATATAGGTTAGGCTTCTCTCAATACCATGGTCCAAAACCATGTAGAAACAATACCATGAACCCAATACCTGGGGTCGTCATAAATACCATGGACCAATACCAAAATACCATGGACCAAATACCATGGACCAAGATAATGGTTTCCGACATGTACGCGCCTTTCCTTCTGTGAACCTGCGTGTATACGTATACGCGCCTTTTGCTCATATAACCCGCGTATATATGCACTTTCATCACAGTCAACCTGCATATATCTTTCTCTTTACCTGCTACACTATGATCTGTCCTTTGAGTGAGTTGCCATCACCTGTATCATACCTTTGAGTGAGTTTCCATCAAGGACAACACTTGAATCATAATGCCTGTAGAAATTTTGAATAATTTAACACATATTCAACAGAGATTATCGTGATCATGTACTATTGCGGAAAACATACACAATACATAAGCTCCTCTACGTTGATCATCAATATAGCAGCATCAATAACAATAAAACATCAAGAGCATTCACACATTAACACAGTATGTATCCCGGGGAAAGCATCTCGCTAAAAACCCCAACTATCTGTATATTAATGATTGAGTCATGTAACATTACATAGCATAATACTTCTCACAAGTATCTCCACCTCTGTTACACACAATACAGCTCAGATCTGAATCAATCACTGGCTCAAATCTCCTTCGCTGCTTGCCTGCCTCCGCTGCTCAATACCTGCTCAAGAACTGATGATAATTTCAAGGAAACCACGTATTTACTTGGCAAAATCACGTGAGCACAAGCTACAATGTGGGAAAATACATGGGCAAACTCATTGGCATACTCAATCCCTTGATTGTGCAAGATCTGATGCACAACTATAGTCACAACTGATAGCAATCTGATTCTCTAACCCCTGTCCCTGCTGAACTGAACATGCACTGACATGCAACTGAGTTAACTGATGTATTCAATAGTTGCATTATGAGTTAATAACTTGTGAATTAATTAATAACTAATTCACCCAACTCATCTCTAGTCTATTTTCCATTTAGACTAAATACAACCAGTTTAACAAAGCTAAACTGAACACAACTCCATCAACTCCACAATCAACTCCACCAAACTCAACTAATTGAGTTCTAACTGA
>APFE031372952.1:8852-18891 GCA_000404065.3 Pinus taeda
TGTCTCTTATGTTTCATATGTATCTTGTTATGTTTCATAGCTCATTTCATATTCATTTCTGGTGAAATTTTCTAAGTTAGATAAGGTAGAATTCAATTTTATTGCTCTGCCTGTGGGAAAATTTCATGTTCCGTGTTCTTTCTTCTGTTGAAAAGGATTCATGTGTGTATGCCCTTTTCACTCTCCTAAGAAATCTCTCCATTCCACGTTGTTTCAAACTAAATTGCTCGACTCTCCGCCTATCTTGGCTCACGAAGTAATCTATTTCTTTATATTAAATTCTCTTTTCGTTGAGGTCCATTGGTCCCATACCATCCCAGAAACACAGTCATTCATAAAAATAATTTCTTGTATCCATATTCACTTACTAGCCTAAGATAAATATTTCATTGTAAGTCATCTCAGGCCATTTTGTTTATCTATTCACTGAGTGTGACTCAGAGAGAGCCCTCTCCTGTTCTGGTAGGGCTAGCTACCAGACTAAGCTTTCTTTGTGGTTACCCTGAATTTTGCCTTCCTTCAGCCTAAGTCGGATTTACGTGATAACACACCCAACAAATAACCATATTGTATATGGAGCTTTATAAACCATCTTGATAAAATATTTACAATAATAGGCACATACTCATATATACATTTCTCAACCAGCACATAAAAGGATACGACGCCTGCCTCCGCAACAAGGGAATCCAGAGGCTCACACCTCCACCTTCAATGTAATACTAGGATTAACCTACTTCCCAAGAAGTCTAGAATCCACCGTAAGGTCAAATCTACATCTAGTGTCCAACACTACAATCCAGCACCACATGTCCTCTCAGTGAACAATTACAGGCTCATTATTCCAAGTCACACTCCCAATGTGAGTTTGATTCCATCTAGAAATGCTATTGACCAAAAACAAATATCCCTGACCCTTCCTTCTTTTCTACACGGTCCCTTGGGAAATTTGATCACCCCTTCCGTGCAGTGACACACCTTCCAAGTTCCACTGGGACCCCCATCCTAGGCAGTCCATCCCTCAGCAAGGTTTCCTTGCATCAGAAGGTCCAAAACAAAAGGCATATCCAAGCCTTAAAACCATCAGATCGCTCATAACACACTCATTGAAATCAATGGACACTATTGAGTACCAGTGTGCCATAATAGCCCTGAATCTAAAGTGATTTACCAACATATTGTTGCATGTTCCAATTCCTTTCACTCATGCTACTAATTCTTGTAGTCAGTCTCAACCACCCAACCAGGCATTTCCATGCTTCTTGTACCAAGCACATAACTTCCATTAGATTTAAAATAAATTTAAATAAATTCACATCATACATCATTGGTAGCTCATCAATAATGTACACTTTAAATTATGTTTTCTTCTTGTCACCACAAGTCAAACTAGCATATTTGACCAAATCATCATGTATAAACATATCACATCAGGTTAGCACAAAACATAACCATCATAGATCAAAATCATAAATCACATGCAATCATCATAAACTAGAATCATAGGTCACATGTAACCAACATAGACCATAATCATAAATCACAGGCATAATAAAACTGAGATAAAATATTGATACTTATACTTTAATCGATCCTTAGCTTCTACCTTTGTCTTTATTCCATATGCACACTGTATCAGTTGTCATGCCCAAAAAACACCCAATGTCTTTTCCTCAACCATGTGCACATACATAGTGTGCATCAAACACACAGCCACACATGACATACAACATCTTGCAATACATGCATCATCACCTGACATACAACACATACACCTACACCTAGTGTACAACACAAGACGATACATACGCCTACATCTGATGTACAACACAAGGAATATACTACACAAATTACAACACAACAAGTACCCATGTCATGATACCACAACTACAAAATGCATATACATAGTACCGTATGTACACAACACAACATGTATGACATGCAAATAATACCACATGTACAACATGTACACAATACCACTATATATAGCACCACCTTAACAATGTGTATAGAGCATCACATGTACACGTCACCACCTGAAGAATGTGTGCAAAATGATACAATTAGATCATGCCACTTGTACTATGTATACGCAACACCAGACATACACAAAACCACATGCATGACATGTACACAACCCCACATGTACAACATGTACATGGAACCACATGCTCATATCACCACTTGTACAATCATGGAAACAACACCATATGTACATAGCACCACATGTACAACATGCACACAAGATCATATGTACATAGCAGTGCATATACAGCATGTATATAGCACCCTACGTATATAGCAATGCAAATCCAACTTGCACACAACACCATGAGCACACAACACCACATATCCATCATGTGCTCAGTAAAATATGTACACAACACTGCATATCCGACATGTACATAGCACCATCTACATCCAACACTACATATGAAATATTTACATAACACTATTTGTACCACCCTGTACAAAATATTGCATAAATAACATGTACACACACACTATATATACACTACACCTCATGTGCACAACATCATATATGCAACATGTACAACATATACAACATATGCACAATAGTAGTACCACACATCCCAAACCACACCATCTCTAACAAGAAACCTTGATTTCAGTGTCTTATCCATGCATGTCCCAACCGCAAACCACACTGCTTTCATTTTGTTTATCTATCCCTTGATATAGCTTGTCCATAACATAAACATACTATAATAACATAATATCAATTCATATCCACATGATACTGACCTCATAGGTTTTTTAGGTCTACTCTTCTCAAATAATTCCTCGTAAGACTAGGAACCCCTTCATGCCATTCACTTGCATATGTAGTCATTCCTTTACAACAATTATTCCTAATTACTATGTCAGAGAACAACATACATACATACAAATATTAGCATTAAATAATCAAGATCCTATGATGACTCTGTTAGACATAATATACATACATACATACATACATACATACATACATGTATACATATTTATACATCAGCATAATCATGATCACAACATAATTACTAGGTATCATAAGGTCAAGGTTAGGAGAACAACCTTTATGCGTTCAACACATGCACAACATCGAGAACAATAGTTCCCAACATAGCCAAGGAATATGAAGCATAAAATCCATTCACCATACCTTTGTTGATTATCTTTCCCATGAATATCCTACCATCGTCCATTTACACCAATGGACCAAACCAGTCCAATTGATTGTCATACGCTTACCTTCAGCTTCCCTTATTAATCCAGGTCTTAGCTTAACTTTTAGGTACCAAATATCTCTCCTTGAGCTCCATTAACTTCCTCCTTTTGTGGCCAATTCCCAAGACTCTCAAAACAATAAAGGAAAGACTGAGAAGCAAACAAGAAGAAAACACTAGAAAAACAACAACAATACGACACCACAAACAAAGTGGCATGGCCATGCACAAGACAAAAACAAACCTCAATCAAGCATAAAAAATCACAAAAGATGAAAAGCACAAGACTAACAACAGACACCATGACTCAATCGCCATGGTTCCCAGTTCTTCCAAAGGAAATCTCAACCTAAGCCTTTTCCAATATTCATGGTAGTATCTTTGTCGTGCAATCCGCTGCATCATTTCCATAAACACATAGTCGTAAGTGTATAACTAAGTATAACAATATACCAGTTAGATTACCTTGTTATGCCAAGCACATTTCCTTGTAGCCAAATACATCTATGCCATGTCTCAAGGGACTCCAATTCCCTTGATTGATCTAGCTATAACTAGACACCAGTTGTTATACATGTCAAATAAATGTCCATGAATATAACACATGCCCACATGATGTCGGAAAAAATCATGGTTAAGAAGACTTCCGGTATGAAAAGAACTCATTCATTTGGAATTAGGGTTCCCAAACATAGCCAAAGGAATTCTTGTCAATTCCTCTCTTTTACCTTTTTACCCTATTGCAATCTAGGCTTACTATGTACTATCACATCGCCCAACTGTTTTTTATATAAACACATCAATTGTTACCTTGCCACCCTAATACCAAGCATTTTTCCTACAACTCTTTACACTTGTCAATCGCATATTCCAAATATCAAGACAATCATATCTATCAATTTGAAATCAATCTTTACCAAGACTAACAATCATGTCATAATCCATTGTCAATTCATAGTCATTAGACATACTAATACATCTGCCACCTATTACACTCCAGTACATAACAACTGTCTCAACACATATGTGTTAGTACAATCGTCTTGAAATAAGATCATTTCAACACATACCATATTATGCAATTCATCAAACATTCAACCAACTTGCAAACATAACATGTTAAATTAATCAAGTAGACGACATAATAAAATATTCAAGCACAATGTAGATGACATAAGAAAGGTCATACCATAATGTATCTTAGGGGAGGCTATCTTTTCTGCACAATCAATTTAGTTATCATGACAAGACATCATCTCAAGCAAAAATAAGATCATGATATCAATAAGAGTAGCTAACTAACATGTTCACATCATAAGATCATAAACAATTATCATTCATACATAATAATCTCATATGTGTGATTAGTCTAGATTAGCATGACATAATATCACAACATATTAAATCATACCTGAATGTCATAACCCTAACCATTTGCATCGACTAATCCAATTTAGCATCACACATATAATATCAACATCTTAATGTAATAACCCTAATCATCAAGCTATCATATAACAACAACAAGTTAACCTATAACATACTCAACAACAACATATAACATAATCATCAAGTTATCTAACCTAAAACAACAATAGAAATTCATACCACCATAGGTTAATATCGTTCATGACAATCCGACACATGTGCATATGAATGCACTAATCAAGTAACATCTATCATGAGTGTAACCATAACATCAATAGAATTAAGGAATACACATAACCATAACGCACATAACAATCTCTAACCTACATACCTGCATGCCCAATATACAAACTTGTATGGCAACATGCTCTTGCGTCGAGGTCCAATGTTGCAACTTCACTTTGATGATCTTCATCTCTTCCTGTATCTCATCCAACACATCATAATAATAACATACCAATAGCATCATGATGACCTAATTACATGCAATGAACTCATAATGCATGTCTCACTTACCATACATTCATAATAAATGCATATACAACCATACACTCATGACGAAACATGCCAAAACAATGCCCTCAACCTTCACATGGCAACATCACTACAACCATGATCAACACCATGTAAATGCAACACACACATGGACTATAATATAAGAGACACATTTGCAACCAACATGCATACATGACCAACACACCAACCATCCATTTTGAGGGGTGAACTTCGCTCTGATACCACTTTGTAACATGCTCCTCTCACATCTACCCAAGTAATGGACCAACTGGGGTAAACATGTGACGAGAGGCTATTATGATTGGATTCAACCTGTTGTGTGACCTTAAGGAAATTGAATCAATGGAAACACATAATACAAACCTTCCACATCAGTGACAAGACCCGTGAGAACCATCCCAACCCTTTCAGAAACCAAACCTTGGGTCCCATTGAGGTTTTACACCTCTTGAACTCTATGAGCTCCCATGCTATGAGATTGACTACATCCAGGAGTTTCTAGATGCTCTCATGACAAGGCATGTCAGCATCTTGGGACTATATTTCTCAGTGTTGTGCTAGCATCCCTGGGATTTGAGCCACTTTTTTAGGCCCAGAGCCTAGGTCATTTCTCATAATTGAATGAAACCTTTAGAATAGAAGGATAACAAGGAAACAACGAGGAAAACGTAAATACTTTAACAAGCCCTTGACTTGACCCCTACTAGCCAGTATAAGCATTTAATCAAACATATCACAAATATGTAATCTTCAGGTGTAAACAACATTTCTAAGCATAGGGGTCTCATACTTATTTGAGAATCACTAAGAGACATTGATGCCTCAACACATTAGCTATAGTTTCATCCATTAGGTCATAGATACATTTTTCATTCATTTATGTTAGCTTGTGGGTGTCTGACCCAGGTTCAGTGTTAGTTAGCCAAACAATCCCTACACTACTGGCCCTTTCAGCATCAGCCCACAGAGCACGGACTGAAGTCTCACCCGAAGCAGTATGGGGGGATGTTGGAACCAAGTTTCTGCACCCTTGAGATGGTTGTGATGTTGGTTTATCTCGACTATACGTGCCTTCATGCAGGTTGCTTAGCCCTCTGTGGCACCCTTTAGTACCTTCGTGAAAAGGTACAATCATCTTCCGCGCAACCCTAACCAGAGGCTAATATACTTTCGCACTACTATGGCAGTGAACTGCGATATCTCCTAAAATATTCTAAGTGTCTTTCTTATCTTATTAACAGATCTTAGTTAGTGTCACATAAACAGATGTTCTTACTTGCATTCTCTTAACTGATACATTTACATACATTCGTGCATCATATAAGCATTATAAGTGAAATCCATACTCAATATAACAGATGCATAAGCAGGAAACAAAGACACATAAATTGTAGAATAATTCTCTTTATTGATAATTTTGGACAATTACAGACTTGACCCGCCCTACACCCTCAACTACAGGGGTCCATGCACTCAGCTACGGACTTCTAGGCCTCTACACACTCAACTGCAGAGCCTCTACCTATGTTACAACCCAAACTTAGGCTTCTGCTTCAGAGCTATCTCTCATACATGTTTGATCTCATTCATTTCCCTAATTATTTAGAGCTTAGCTCTATTTATACAATCCCATGGTCCGCGGACCATGGGTAGATATTTTATAGCTGACATTATATTTCCAAAATAAGGGTGAACAACCCTATGACTCTTTAACCTCTATGCGCTCCGCAACCATAGAATGCAGAGTCTTTACATTTGGATTACAAAATTGGACCAAAATATGGGCTTTTAGCCCCAAAACTGCCCTTCGGGGATCCCGCACCCAATAGGCCCCTAACACAAACATCGTGAACCACTCTTGAGTCACTCTACAGGTGTGAAGATCTTAGAGCGAAGACCTCCCAGCTCTGTTTGGATCACCACAACTTCAGCAGTGCACTGAGCGGCCGCCTATTGGACTTCTTCCACTCACTGCTCGATGACCGCTGCTGAACTACTACCTTGAATCTTCTGTTGAGCTACCTATAGTTATGTGATATTTCCTTTAATGGAGGTTGTGATCATATATGCCTCATCTATTCACGGCCATACACGCACTTTTAACACTGATTCTTTATGTCGAGTGGCATCCACCTACACCTTGAGTGCCTTTGCCTCTTGCATCCATGTGAGCCTCTGTGTAAGGGAAACTGTTTGCACAGTCCCTTTGACCTCATCATACCATTGTTGTAACTCATGCACCTTTGTCTCCAAGCACTCTACATTAAAGTCCTCCTACAGTGTGGTTAGGACCTCGAACGACTATTCAAAAAGCTACATGCAGTCTCCCATTGCACTGTCAACCACCGTTGTTGTTGTTGTGACTGTGGTGGTATGATGTTCCCTGACTTCCGAAAGAGTTGAAGGCTAATCCCTCAACTGCAATTCTGGGATCTACAGGTTCAACTCTAGCTGAACACTGGCCAACTCTGCTCCAGCGTCGTACACCCTTGTGGCCAAATTACGGACACGCGCCTCCATTGGTTCTTCAGCCTGAATGTCCAAATCTAGGACTATCCAGCAGGCTTACTCCACTACCTATATAATTTGCTTATTCTACTCCACTGCCTTCTTGCACTATAGGCCGAACTACTCGAAGTTGATGTGCTTGTCACTCATCACCTGTAGAGTGCGACTCTTCTGGGCCCTGAGTTCCGCGGTGACTCCATCCTATAAGAGGTAGAGCATCTCCCAAGGGAGCATGGCCATGTTCAATGCTACCCCTTTCAAAATGCTAACTGTGTGCCTGTCAGCCTCTTTCTCTGTAGTAAGTGCCCCATCTAGTAGCACTATTGTGTTAGTCACCCTTGTGCATAGCATGTCTTGAGCAGCTGAAGTGTCGATCATGAGGCTGGTGGACACTATGCCAACCTATGGAGTGTGAACCTGCAACTCTTGCATCTCTGTTCAGACAGCCCCCAATACCAACTGTTGCTACTCTTCGAACTATTAGAGGGCCTCTGTAGTGACATCCCTCACCATTTCTCTGATATCATGCAAATCCCCCTCAGTGAGGGTGATTGGGTCAAAGGATGTTTTTGATGCCATGTGTAGTGAAACATCTTGCTCTGCTCCTATGCCTCGTGACAGTTTGCAAGGAACTCACTGCATAGATAGTTTACCCAGTTGAACCGAACTCCTTCTGCGCATTGGGCCACTAGTGAAATCACAGGCTTGGGAATCTCATCCGTGTGACACTTCCACATCACTTTTCTTGCTAAAATTTGTGTTGCAACCTTAACTGTGGGGTTGTTAATTCTGGATATGGCATATCCTCGCTTCTTGTTTTCCAACTTGAACTTCTTCTTCATCGCTTCTGCGAGGGCCAACTCTCCACCTTTTCCTTCTGATATATTGGCTGGGTCCTCCCCTGAGTAAGGCAACTGTGTGATTCGACGAATCAAATGGTCTGTGATGGGAATGGGCCCCTCCAGCCACAAACACCCATCATTCACTAAGTAGAGCAACTGCTTGATGATGAACACAGTCACTGGGGCACGGTGGTAATGCGACATCGAGAGCAGGTTTAGCAACCCAACTTTTTAGATACCGTTGAGCCAGGTACATGGCTCCAATTCAATCATTCTAGCCATCGTGTCAATTCGTCGGTGCATTAGTTGCTCCATCGCTAAATGCGGGAATTTCTCATGATCCACGAGGTCCCAAACTTCAAACTTTAGGACATGAACCCTTCCTAAGTCTGACCCCTCAAAAACAATATTGTCTGGGAGCAACAGAGTTTGTAGAGAGCTCTTTCTCTGATCGATGTCCTCCGACACCTTGGCTTTACCCTTGTGCGGAGGAACATACTCTGGTAACTGGGTAATAGGGTCTGCACCCTGGGTTTCAACTTCCATTTCCACGTCCTCCTCATCCACCAGGATTTCTTTAGATTCTTCCTTTTCGACCTCCATATTAATGGATGTTACACAAAAATTTTTCACCATGACTATTTGTCGTTAGTATGGCTCCATCAACAGTCATATTATCCTCCTTGGCAAGCCTTATACCTCTGCTCTCCATGTCAAACTTCAAGAAAGAGAGAAAGTCATTAAAAAACATGTTTATCTCTGGGTACGCAGGTTCTCTCTACCTTACCTGCGTGTACGCACTCCAAGTTCATAATACCTGCGTACTTGTACCCTCTGTATGTCAAGGGATGGGTGCGTACTCCTGTAAAGGTCAAAAGGCGTGAGTTTCATCTTAAAAAAGTTACTTGTGGTCATTTCTAGAGCATTCTAGAACATTGGCTGACGTGTATTGAGCGCCTCCAGATGGTTCATGCATCCCTATGAAAGAGGAACTTATCCCATCAAGAGAGGAGCTACCCCATCCAAAAGAGGGGCTTATCCCATTGATGTTGGACCTGATTAACTTCCTCTAGAACATATAAATACAGGCATTGGGCCAAGGGAGGGGAGGTTGAAAGCTGAACATTCCAGAGGGTAGATGCTGCTGGAATTAGGACTTCCATTGTAAGCTTGTGAGGAGAGATTACCATCCTTTCTTGTTTCATTTGGAAGTGGGTGAGCTTGTCAAAGTAGAGGAAAACTCTTGCTGGACCCTGGGAGGAACTTGCACAACACCAAGGCTCAGGCTGTAATGGTTTCTTTTGTTCCTATTAATACAAATAAGTCCATTCTTCTCAATGATTTGTTATTAATGAATTGTTTCATATACTCCTTGGTCTATATGTTGAATATGTTTTGTTTTATGAGATATTCAGGTGCTGTGTAATCGTTTGATTGTTAGTGAATGCAGGTTTCGAAGTGAAGGAGGAGCTCATCTGGATCGACGAGGCTAGACTACTACAACAACGTTGGACTACA
>APFE031372952.1:34850-86695 GCA_000404065.3 Pinus taeda
GTTCGAAGTGAAGGAGGAGCTCATCTGGATCGACGAGGCTGGACTACTACAACAACGTTGGACTACAGGTAGGATCTAAAACACTTGATTTCTCATGTGATAAATGCATGTTTAGAGAAGGATTGCTCTTAATTGTCTTATTTTTCACTAAAAAGTCTTAGGCTTCTAGGGAGGTTGGTTTTGTCCGCAAGATTAACTCTTTCCGCATGACAATGGCCTTTCCCTTTTCCTACAAGGTGAGCTTGGTCCTTTGTGGGTTTCCTGGTGAGACGCACATCGAGATCATAGCCTACTTATCCTTTTTAGGTCTCAGTGTTCTGGGTGATTTACTGAGCTCAACTATCACTCTAGCACTTTGTGGGGCTTCTAATACCGCAATTTCCTACATGGCTTCCTCGGATGTCGATATCATTCTAGTCAAGCAGTCCTGCGTCTCCTTTGGCAATGTTTCAAACATAGAACTTGCTCTCGAAGCCTCAAAATTTGAGAGGTCCATACACACTTGATAGCGCAACAACTGAATTTTCAAAATGCCAAGTGTTTTTCGCTGGACAGCCACTTGTAATTTATAGGGCCTTTTGAATTCAAATTCAACTGTTCCCCCCACATTCAACCCATTAATGCTAGATTGGTGACAGATTTCCAAGAATATAATCCATAAATTTCACCTTAAATGCTTGTCACCCACTCCATTTGGCCTCAAAATAACAATCAAATCATGAATAGTGACTTTAACAGTCACTTTTCGGCGGACCTGCACACTAGCACAGTTGTCTTCGTGTTGTAGCAGACCCTATGACACTTCACTGCTTCATGCAGTCCTGACATCGTGTAGCTCCCCAACTTGGGTAGTGTAGTTTATAGTCCTTTTCCTTCTTTCAGTTTCCTGGAGCACTAAGACTATGCTACTTTCATATAGTCACATAGACAGATCACTGGTGTATGGCTTCAAGTGACTGCCATTCACCTTTCTTGGGAAGGGTTCTCCATTTAACTTAACTAGCTGGACCGCACCACCATCGTAATTTCCTTAATAACATACGACCCTAACCAGTACATCCTGAATTTTCCAGGGAATTTATCGAACTTACTATCATACAACAGAACCAAATCGTTTACCTTGAATGTGCGTAGCTTGATGTGTTGATCGTGCCATGCATTTTGACACTACTTTTGGACCTGTTGGTGAAACCTAGCCAAAAATCACTCTTCTTCAAGCTCATGCAACTACGCGAGCCTCTCTTCTAGAGCTCCACGATTTTTCATACCTGTGAGAACTGCTATGTGCAGACTAGGCACGATGTCTTCCATAAGCATCACCACTTCAACCCCATATACAAGCCTAAATGGTGTTTATCCCATCATCTTCTTGCACATCATCTGATAAGTCCATAACACTGCAAGTATGCACAGGTCCCAATCACTTCGTTGAGCATTGCAAACCTTAGTCAACATGATTTCAAGCACTTTTTTGAATGCCTCCACTGTCCCATTAGCCTGTGGGTGACAAGGTGTGCTCTTTTGATGATACGCCTGAAATTCCTCCCTTAATGCGTTGATCGTCTCATTCAGGAAGTGCGTACCTCGATCACTCATCAAGATATTTGGACATACAAATCATGTTATTACATGCTCAAATAGAAACTTTGCAACAGTCATGCCCATGCAATCCTTCACCGGCTACGCTTTTGCCCAATGAGTCAAATACTTCATCATAGTGATAATGTACCTCGTGCCTATCTTTCCTTGAGGTTGAATGGGTCCTACAAAATATATTGCCCAGTTTTCGAAAGGTTGCAATGTCATTTGTGGATTCAAGGGAATTTCATCCCTTCGCGATGGCCTGCCTATTCTTTGACATACATCGCATGCCTTTCAATATGCTTTTAAATCCTGATGAAGGGTTGACTACCACAACCCTGCTCGTAGAATCTTCTGCACAATTTCTCTCCCTGCATAATGTCCTCTCACAACACTCTCGTGGGCATCCGTAAGGATGCTGCTTCATTCAAACTCAGGTACATACCTTCACAGTATTTCATCATTCCCCATCTTGTATAGATGCCCAGCAATGACAAAGAAGACTGCCCCATGCACCACTAATTCCTTCTTTTGCTGGACAGAGTATTCTTCTGGCACATTTCCTGTTGTTAGGAAGTGTATTATATCCTCAAAATGTCCATTCGTGATGTGCACAGCAAAGAGTTTCACATCAGGTAATCCTTCCTCCAAATTAGTAGGTTCCTCCTCTGTTTCAATGCACAACAGATGGTCTAGTCTTGCGTTCAATCGTTCAGGCTTCATAACAACTTCAAAATCATAATTTTGGAACAATAAGAGCCATCTGTAGATTCACCCCCCCAACACATGCTTATTGACTAGGTACTTCAGCATGGAGTGATCCATATACATCTTAAAGTGGCCTCCTAACAAGTAGTGTCGGTACTTCTGGAGTGCATACACCATAGCTAGCCCTTCGTGCTTAGTGGTGGAGTAGCTCTTCTTTGCTTTGGATAATCTACGGCTTGCAAACATAATAGGGTGGTCCAAGCCTTCTCCACCATCCTGTGTTAGTACTACCCCCAACGCTATACACAACACCTTGACATGTACATGAAACTCTTTCTTCCAGTTGGTGAAGACTGGAATCGTCACGATAATCATCTTTTCTTTCAATATATCCAAGCTTGTCTTACAGTAATCGTTCTAGCAGAACGTGACATCCTTCTTCAACAATTTTCCCATTAGTGCGGTGATCTGGGCATAGCCTTTGATAAACGTTTTGTAATATCCCATATGTCCCAAAGCATGCACAGCTATTTCACACTCCTCAGTGCTTCCAAGTCTAGAATTACCATGATCTTTGTGGGGTCTACCATTAGCCATTTCCTGCAAACCACATGCCCCAATAAGTTCCCAAAAGGAACGCAAAATAGAAACTTCTTGAGGTTGACCGCAATTTGGTATCTTTAACAGGTATCCAGCATCAAGCACAAGCTCACTACATGGAGCTTAACTAGCCCAAATATAGTCTAGTCATCAAAATAGACCTCCAAGAACTTATGAATAAATTCCTTGAATGCCTCAACAACCACGCGCAAAAAGATAACAGGCACATTCTTCAATCCAAACGACATTACAGTATATTGAAAGCAACCCCACTCAGTCACGAAGGTTGTCTTGCTCCTATCCTCTAGTGCAATTTTGATTTGGTGGTACCCAGAGAACTCATCAGTGAAAGAATATGCTTCTTGACTACCTACATTGTCCAACACTTCATCCGTGAACGAAGTTAGGAGAAGATTATGCACACAAGCGTCATTCAGTTTTTTGAGATCCATGCATATCCTTATCTCATCCTTCTACTTCTTCTCTTGCACCACCATTGGGCTTATCCAATCAGATTCCTCCATAGGCTCAATGATTCCTACTACTAGCATTTTCTCTAGCTCTTAGTAGACCTTCTCCTTGTATTTCAAGTTTAGGCGGTAAGGCCTCTACTTGACTGGCTTCATGTCAGGCTTTAACATGATCTTCATCACTCCTAGATCTCCAATTATTCCTTTCAAATCTGTAAACTTGGTCGGGAATAAGTCCTGATATTCATAGAGTAATTCAGTGACCTTATCCACCATTGCGTCATCCTAGTAGTCTCCAATCTTGGCGAATTGGGTTCTGCCTCCATACCAATGTTCACTTGTTTAGTTTTCACCGCCGTGGTTATATAAGGGTTCTCAATCTGCAGTCCTTAAACCTCGTGGTGGCCTTCCATCTCTTGAATGTTAATTTTCCGCGGATACTCGTCCTCTTCTTCAGCAGTTACATTATAACATTCAAGTGTGTGACTCAACCGTGTAGCCCACTCAGGCTGCATGAGGTCTAAAGGATCCTCCGATATCATAAATATGACTACTTTCACCTCTTGCAACACTTCATCAATACTATCAACCCCCTCGTCAAAACTAAATGTCATCATGAATCCTTCATGCAGGATATCCCATTCCATTGTTCCATGGCAGAGCTCTATTTCTATGTACCAATTCATTGGGATAACATCTAGGGTATGACGAAACAAGTGTACCCACTTAGGTTAAGGCTTTTCTTCATAAGCCTTCATCCATTTGGCCAAATGCGTGCACAGATCATCCTGCCCATCATACTTTTCTGTTAGTCGCATCTTAGGCTTCCCAAATCATGCTCTCATCATCCTCCTATATTCACACCAATCATCAAAGCTTCACTTGTGTGTACCCCTCCATCTTGCAGGTGTGGCACGCAGTACCAATTCCAAGGCCTGGAAGCATTTCTTTTCTGACACCTCCCTTTCAAATGCATCCAAAAAGGTATCTACCTTAGTTATACCATCATAACTAGGTAGATTTATTACCTCAGACGACACACAATGCAGCGACGGGGTCATCATATTGCAATTCAGCGTAGTTACTTCGTATAACCAATTCTACCAACGTTCTATTTCTTCACCGGAATCTAAAGTGCAGGAACTCTCACGCTCCCATGTAATCCATCCATCTGTGCTGGGATTCACCCAGTGTTGGTCTCACGTTGTTATCTTATAGATGCAATCCATATCATCATCACTTTCATAGTGACAGACTGGTTCCGTATAACACGATCCTTCAGTAGGATCTAGGGGTATTATTATGCGCAGTGATTTCTTCTCAAATATCATCTTTCGCTTCTTCAAATTGATTACCCCATTCATATCAGTAGCCCAGTCAATTCCCAGGAGCGTAGGGTAGGGATTGTTGTCATCAACAATATCTATTACTTCAAAATCTGCTAGCGGGCTTGCCCCCTAAAAATCCACGGTCACTCACTGTAGCCGTCCTATGGGTATGATTTTTTGTTGTATCATCATCCTTAGCTGAATAAGAGACCATTGCAGTGCAGGTCTCCCCATTCATTCCCATGTCTATTTTGGTAGAACATTCATATTTGATCCCAAATCCAGAATGACTTGATCCATTTCGTATTTTCTGATTTGTGCAGTGAGTCTCAATTCACGCCCCGTCCTTGTCTTATGCTTTCCAATCTTGTGGACTACACCTGATTCACTTGGCGCAGTCCCAGTACATCTATTGATAAGTTCCTATAACACTTTCATAGCCTTATTATCATGTAGTAACTTCATATAGGTTTCTAGGAAAGTTGTGAGCATGGAGGGGTCCATCTTCGACTCAGGCTTGTCCTTGCTTCCTGAAGTGGAGGCCTCAGTGAAGCTCTTCTTAGCTTCGATGAATGATTCCCAAGTGCGCTCCAAGTCAAAATCAGCCTCTTTCATCAAGGTCTTCTGAACCCATGTGTTGGGCATGGAATCCCCCCAGAACATGTTTTGGGGCTTAAAGCCCAAGTTTGAGTAATATTATTGTAAAGACTCCGTCAATTACAGATGCAGAATGCAAATTGTAAGTTAGAGTCATAGGGTTGTCCGTTCTAAGTTTTAAATGTAGTGTCATCCTACCCATGGTCTGTAGACCATGGGATTGTATAAATAAAGTGAGGCTCTAAGTTGTAAAGGATACAGATAGAGAAATAGAGGGAATGAATGGAGTATAGGAGATAGCAAGCATAAAGTAAGAGTCTAAGTACCTTTGGTCATAGTAGTAGGAAGAGGCTCTACATCTAAGTGCATAGAGGCCTAGTAGAGTCCACAGCTGAGTGTGCGGACCCCTGCAGCTAAGTGAATAGGGTAGAATCGAGTCTGTAACCAGAGAAGGATATAATAAAGAGAATTTTGATTCCCAATCTTGTGTATCTATTTTGAATTATTATATGGCTGATATCTTTTGCAATTATACCGTTTTATTTATTATGCACACTTGTATGAATGTTGAACCCTGTTAAGTATAACTAAACACATACAGATAAGCTAAGTTGATAAACTAATATTGGGTTAATAGTAAGGATTTGGGTAATAACACTGTTCGGGCCTTGAGTAGGGCTGCGCGAAGGCAGCATCACAGGCTGCGAGGTACTGATAAGTGTGCGTAGCAACGGGTGCACATGGTCAAACTGAGGACCATTTGGATACCATCATACACCCCTAGGGTGCAGAAACCTAGTTCTAGCACCTTCCCATACTACTTTGGGTGAGACCTCAGTCTGCGCTCCGCAAATTGTTGCCAAAAGAGCCAGTAGTACCGGGATTTGCTTGGCTAAATCATTTATGAACCTGGGTTAAGCCCCAACAAGACAACAAATGGTTTTGTTACCAGGACCAAGATTTGCATAAAGGATGTTTGATGTCGTGTCACTAGAATCCAACAAAGAAATAATTTGAAGGGTGGTTGGACAAGAAGATTCACGAGTTCGTGGCACTAGAAAACAAGAATCCTTGAGTATCTAAGGAATAGTGTTTGGAGCGCTACTTACATAGGGAAATCCACGAAATTTTCTTTGCATCCTTTCCCTCTAAGCTATATGAGTGGATTGTGAATCTAGAAGACAGTCAAGGAAGGTGTAGGCTCGAAAAACAAATTGTATGGACTCCAGAATTAATGCGCAGACTAGAAGCGTCAGAAGATAAGATCATGAAAGCTGTCAACCATTGGCTTGATCGAATCATAGGGGGATTAATCACCAACTTTGCGGTAGATATGACTGTCAACTACAACGAGGCAGAATGACACTTCGACAAAGGACCGCGAGGTAAGTATAGTAAATATTTGAACACTTGGATTAAGATGCTATTGTGTGAAAAACGGGTTATGCAAATAAATTAATGTTTGGGGCTACGCGAAGTGGGAAGGTCTACAGAAACGGAAGTAGTGAAGAATTATAAACTAGTCCCTTGATTTCACCCCCCTTGGGAAAGCGAGGAAGAGCTCGCGAAAGTTTATCCGAGAAGCGCGGTCAGTCTAATAAGGCAACAAATTCCATGCTGACCACCTCCACCTACATCATCGCCAGTCTTACCGTCTTCACCTCCATCTCCACCCACCCCACCTCCACCACCTCCACGGTTCAATATAGTGAGCGCAATCAAACTGCTGGTATTCAGAGGAGTAGGAAATGAAGATCTGGAAAAATTTTGGTTCGTAGTAAGGGCGGTATGGGAAGCACAAGGAGTCGTGGATGACAATATAAAGAAGGCTATGCTGGTAAGAACATTGTAGGATCATGCACTAACATGGTACATTAAGAATTCTAATGACCATCCAAACCCAAGGATCATAGATATCGAGGCTGCACTAGAGAGGGAATTTAGCAAGCCAAAATCAAGGACACAATTGATTATCGGGTCTAAGGAAATCGCGATGCTTTCGAGCGAGTCCCCCTCGGATCTAGATTAGAGACTGAAGAGTATGATTCTTGATGCCAACATGACCTTGATCAATGGACAACACCGTGCATGGTTTGTGGAGTCACTAACACCACATTTAAGTATGGAGCTGTCACAACAAAGGCTCTCCACCCAGGCCAAAGCTTTGGAGATTACAATGAGATTGCACGAGACCCATATATAAGATCCTAGTCTGGGAGTCCAACAAATCCACTCGCAACTACAAAATGTGAGTCTGGAAATGCAAAGTTTGTAACAAGACAGGACACCTCAGCCAAAATCACGCGAGGAGGTATGGTGCATAAAATGCAAGGGCCAGCGGCATGATAAGGACCATTGTCCAGTTTTCATGAATTACTTAGTGGGAGGAGGGTTGATTCCATTAAGACCTGAGGTACAAGCAAGACCAAGCGTGGTGCCTGCATTGTGGTTCATGATCTATCAAATAGGAGGAAAACACGCCATGGATAACTGTCATCTATTGCTGAAGTATACACAAACATCCCAGGAATTTTTTGTAATTTTTGCAAGTCAGTAGGCCATGATGAGAGCACCTATAGAAGCTATGAACTACTGATGGATTAGAATCATACCTATAGAGTATAGACCAAAACACGAGCCCTTGACCCAAATGCAGGAATGGTGCACACTGGATTTCAGGGGCGCGGATGAGGTCGAGGTGGAATGGGACAAGGAAGGGGTCGCAGACAACTAATTTGTTACAATTGCGGAGGGCCATGGCACTATGCTCATAATTGTACAAATTTGACGAGAACATCATGTTTATATTATACTCAGTTTGATCGTGAGGCAGAAGGCTACCCTACATTAATAGTGAGTCTACACGAGAAAGGGGTACTCCAGCCTCCCTCGACTCAGAATATGCAAATGGTGAGGTCTAAACCATGGGAAGAAGACCTGAATGTAAACATAGTGCTTAGAGGTGGTATCACAACTAGAGATGACAAAGGTAAGCAACCAGAAGAAAGTGCGTGGGTTCACAAGGCTTTTAAAAAGGAACCTGAATTTGATTTGGAGCACGTGAAGGAAAAATTCATGGAAGCTAAGAAGAGCTTCACAGAGGCCTCCACTTTAGGTAGTAAGGATCAACTAGAACTAGGGATGGATCCTTCAATGCTCACTACCTTTCTGGAGACATGCATGAAACTTCTGCATGATAGCAAGGTTGTAAAAGGACTATAAGAACTTACCACTAGGTGTGCAAAGTCAGGAGAACTGCGTGTATTCCAGAAACTTGGAAAGCATGCATTGCGCATAGGAAGGGAAATGAGATCGGCTACGCAAATTGAAGAGTATGAAATGGATCATGTAATTCGGGATTTCGGATCAGACATGAATGTACTGCCAAAAAAACCATGGGAATGCATGGGCAGACCCATGGCACAATGGTCCCCTATTCAATTGCGAATGGCGAACCAATAGAAGATCTTACCCATGGGGAGATTGAAATGGGTAACGGTGGATATTGAAGGTGCACGTGCGCCGACGGATTTCGAAGTGATAGAGATGGTTGACGATAACAATCCCTATCCTATGCCACTGGGCATAGACTGGGCCACTGACATGAACGGAGTCATAAATCTAAAGAAGAGCGAAATGATTTTTGAGAAAATGTCACTATGCGTAGTAGTACCACTAGATCCAGCCCAAGGAGCGCGATACACTGAATCGGTGCACGACGATGATAGTAATGATGATCTCGATTGTAGCTACAAGATAACCACGTGAGAACATGATTGGGTGAATCCAACAACAGATGGTAGGATTTCGTGGGAGTGCAAAAGCTCCTGCACTTCGGATTCAGATGAAGAAATAGAACGATGGTAGAATTGGCTACACGAAGTAACCACACTCAATTGCAAGATGATTGTAAGATCATCACGCTGCATGATAAAGGAGATAAGGGATCTGCCTAGGTATGATGGGTTGATAGTGGTGGATGAATTTTTGAACAAATTTGAGAGCAAAGTACCGGAACATTAGTGTTTTGACGCTCTGAAATAGGCAATGTGTGCTACACCCCCAAGATGTTGGGGTACGTACTAGTAGAATTTTGGGGATTGGTGCGAATGCAGAAGGATGATGCGCCTACGTTTTGGGAAACCACAAATGTGGCTAGCAGACAAGTATGATGGGTGAGATGATCCATATACACACCTTGCGAAATGGACCAGGGCCTATAGGGATGTGCCACAGCCTGAATGGGTTCATTTTTTCTGTCATACCCTGGATGTCATATCCATGAATTGGTATACCGAGACAGCTTTTCCATGGTACGAGCAACTAGGATATTTTGCGCAAGGGATTTTTGTTAACTTTCACGTTTGAAAATCATTTGTGGGATACTATTGATGATGCACTACAAGTAGTAAAAGTATCTTTCTTCAAAATACCCTAGGAGCCACTAGAAGTGCTTCAGCCAGAATGGGTGACACAGCTAAGCTGCGCGCTGGAGTGTTACAATGTAAACATTGAGGAGGACGATGAGTACCCATAAAATATTAACATCCCAGAAATTGAAGGTTGTCATGAGGTTTGAGGATCGTTGATTAGGGACCCCGACACCATTATGCAACTAGGAACAAAGTAGGTAAACATTGGAATGGAGGTAGAACCAAAGTATGCAATGCTTGGAGGCTATTGGGATGATGCCAGACTAGATAAGGTCGTGGAGTTACTTCGCAAATATCAAAACTTATTCCCGACAAAAATTACGGACTTAAAAGGGATTGTTGGTGACTTAGGAATGATGAAGATCACCTTAAAACCCGATGTGAAGCCAGTAAAGTAGAGGCCTTACCGCTTGAATCCTAAGTACAAGGAAAAGGTCTGTGTAGAGTTAGAAAAAATGCTTATCGCAGGAATTATTGAGCCAGTGGAAGAATCTGACTAGGTGAGTTCTATGGTCATACAGGAGAAAAAGCAAAAGAGAAAAATAAGAATATGAGTGGACCTCAGGAATTTGAATAATGCTTGTGTACACGATCGATTCTCGACACCATTCACAAATGAGGTGTTGGAAAATGTTGGTGGACAAGAACCCTACTCATTCATAGATGGGTTCTCGGGGTATCACCGGATCAAGATTGCTCCAGACGATAGGAGAAAAACAACCTTCACAATAGAATAGGGATGCTTTCAATACACCGTCATTCCATTTGGATTAAATAATGCACCAGCCATCTTTTCACGCATCGTTGTTGCCACGTTCAAAGAATACGTCCACAAATTCTTAGAGGTCTATTTGGATGACTGGATGGTCTTTGGATTGGTTATGCACCACGTAGTGTGCTTACGCTTGATGTTGGATACTTGCCAATGCCACGAGATTGCGCTGAACCTTAAGAAGTGCACATTTATGGTTCCCTTTGGGAACCTATTGGGGCATGTGGTCTACAAACAAGGGCTAATGGTTGACCCTATGAAGGTTGTCGTTATTCTAAATTTGGAAGCATCGTGAAGTGTTAAACAGCTGCGCACTACTTTGGGACATACATGATACTATAGGAAGTTCATCAAAAGCTATGCCCAAATATTAGCGCCAATGGAAAATCTATTGAAAAAGGATGTTACATTTTGCTGGAATGATGATTGCATGAAGAGTTTGGATGTCCTGAAGGGGAAATAAGCATTTGCTCCAATCCTGGTCTTCCCAAAATGTAGTGTGGATTTTCATGTACATGTTGATGCCTCGTGTATTGCACTGGGAGCAGTATTCACACAGGAGGGCATGGAGGGCATGGATCACTCAATCGTGTTTACAAGTTGAATATTGTCTAAATCTGAGAATAACTATTCCACCACCGAGAATGAGGGGTTGGCAATGTTGTATGCTCTCCAAAAATACCGACATTATTTGTTAGGAGGACATTTCAAGATGTATACTGACCATTCAATGCTAAAATACCTGGTTAATAAGCCTTTGTTGGGGGGCCACATATGCAAGTGGCTGTTATTGTTCCAGGAATATGATTTCGAGGTCATAGTCAAGCTGGGATGCCTGAACGCAAGACCGGATCATTTATCATGCATTAAGACGGGTGACGAACCCAACAATTTGGAGGAAGGATTAGCTGATGCAGAACTCTTTGCGGTATGCGACGCAGATGGTGAAGATATAATCCATTTTCTAACAACAAGGATTTCTCTGAAGGAATATTCTATCCAACAGAAGAAGGAATTGGTGGTGAGCGTGGCAAATTTTTTTGTCATCGTGGGGCACCTATACAAAATTGGAAATGATGAGATATTACGAAGATACGTACCTGAATTTGAAAGAAGTCAGATCCTCGTGGAAGCACATGGGGGTGCTGCAGGAGGACACTATGCACGAAAAGCAACTGCACAAAATATTCTTCGTGCAAGGTTGTGGTGGCCAACCCTGCACCATGATTCAAAAGCACACTGTAAGGCCTACGATATATGTCAAAGGACTGGAAAACCATCACGGAGGGATGAGATGCCATTAGATACACAGATGACACTACAACCATTTGAGAAATGGGCAATCGAATTTGTAGGACCAATCAAACCTCAGGGAAATACGGTCATGCACTACATCATCACCGCAACAGAGTATCTAACACGATGGGCAGAAGTGCAACCGATCAAAGAATATACGGCTGCTACAGTTGCAAAGTTTTTTTTTGAAAACATATTAACCCACTTTGGTTGTTTGAAAATATTAATGAGTGATCGTGGAACACATTTCTTGAACACAACCATTAGCACGCTCATGGAAGAATTCTAGGTATATCATTAGAAGAGTACACCATATCACCCACAAGCGAATGGGGTAGTAGAGGCATTCAACAAAACACTGGAAACTGCGCTTACCAAAGTGTGCAATGCACAACTAAGAGATTCGGACCTACATGTCCCTGCAATACTATGGGCTTATAGAACAACGTCCGAGAAGTTGATGGGACAAACTCCTTTCCGGTTAGTCTATGGTGTGGAAGTTGTAATGCCAATGGAATATATCATACCTAGTCTGTGAGTAGCAGCACTCACAGGGATGATAGATCGTGAAGCTCTGGAAGAAAGACCTGCACGATTGGAAGAACTTGAGGAGGAACGGTTCTTGGAAGGGTTTCATCAACAGGTTTAGAAACAACGTGAAAAAGCTTGGCATGATCGCCATATCAAGTTGTGCACATTTAAAGTAAATGACTTAGTACTACTATATGATAGTAAGTTTGAAACATTTTTGGGAAAATTCAAAATGCATTGGCTAGGACCATACGTGGTTAACGAAATCATAGACAGGGGTACGGTCCAGCTCATCAAATTAAATGGAGAACCCTTCCCAGGCAAAGTGAATGACAACCACTTGAAGCCTTACAAAGGTGGGTCAGCTATCTGACTAGGTGATAATAGTATAGTCTTCGCACTTCAAAGATCCGGACAAGGGCACGAGACTATAAATACATATCAGTACAGTTGTATGGGAACAGTTCAGTTACAGAGGGTTCTGAAAGGAGAATGTAGCAGGTTCAGCATGTAGCAGCTCAGTGCAGTACAAACATCCAAACCATTTTGGACCAGCTGGAGGGAATCCGTGCCAAGATCGTAGTGCCAGCTGAGTGACTTGAGGGCAAGTCACGATATTTCTGTTGGGGTCCAGTTGGGCATGGAATCCCCCCACAACATGTTTTGGGGCTTAAATCCAAAGTTTGAGTAATATTGTTGTAAAGACTCCACGAATTACAAATGTGGAGCACAAATTGTATGTTAGAGTCATAGGGATGTCCACCCTAAGTTTTGAATGTAGTGCCAGCCTACCCATGGTCTACAGACCATGGGATTGTATAAATAGAGCAAGGATCTAAGTTGTAAAGGAGACAGATAGATCAATAGAGGGAATGAATGGAGTCTAGGAGATAGTGAGCATAGATTAAGAGTCTAAGTACCTTGGGTTGTAGTAGTAGGGAGAGGCTCTACAACTGAGTGTGCAGAGGCCTAGTAGAGTCCGCACCTGAGTGCGTGGACCCTTGTAGCTGAGTGCGTAGGGTAGAATCGAGTCCATAACCAGAAAAGGAGATAATAAAGAGAAGTTTGATTCACAATATTGTGTCTCTGTTTTGAATTATTATATGGTTGATATCTCTGAAATTATACTATTTTATTTATTTTGTGCACTTGTATGAATGTTGAACCCTATTAAGTACAATTAAACACATACATATAAGCTAAGTTGACCAACTAATATCAGGTTAATAGTAAGGATTTGGGTAATAACACTCTTCAGGCCTCGATGAGGGTTGCGTGAAGGCAACATTGCAAGCTGCAAGGTACCGATAAGTGCGCGTAGTGATGGGAATGTAGGGTCAAATCGTAGACCACTTAGATACCATCAAACACCCCTAAGGTGCGGAAACCTAGTTCTAGCACCCTCCCATACTACTTCGGGTGAGACCTCAGTCCACACTCTGCAGACTATTGTTGAAAGGGCCAATAGTAGCAAGATTTGTTTGGCTAAATCACCTCTAAACTTGGGTCAGAGCGTAACAAGCCAACACCATGTACTATCTTCTGGTTGTTTCCCTTTGTCATCTCCTATCTCGATTCCACTTCAAAGCACTATATTTATGTTTGAATCTTCCTTGTGTGACTTAGACCTCATCATATACAAGTTCTAAGTCGAGGGAGGTTGTAGTACCCCTATTTCATGTATCCTAGCTATCAACATAGGACAATATTCTGTTTCATCATCAAACATCGTGCAATACTTGCACGACAAGCGCATTTATTAGTGCAATTGCGGACTTACTATCATGGCCCCTGCAATTGTAGCAGATCAACTGTCCTTGGACCCTACTAGGTCCTCCTCTACCTCGGCCTCGTCCATGCCCTTGAAATCCTATCCACACCATCCCTGCATTCTGATCTAGGGGCCATATTTCAGCCTGAACCCTGTAGGCAAGAGTTATTTCCATCATCAATTCATTGCTCCTACAAGTATGCTCATCATGTCTTACCGACGAACAAAAGTTGCATAACAACTGTTGCGGTGCTTACACATACTTCTGTAGCAAGTGACTGTCGTCCATGGCATGTTTTCTGGCTACCTAACAGATAGTTCACCATAAAGAAGGCATTGCGCTAGGTCCTTCTTGAGCTTCTGGCCTTAAAGGCATCAATCCTCCTCCTGCAAGGTAATTTGTGAAGACTAAGAAGTGGTCTTTGTCATGACCCTGACTCTAGCATTTCAAACACCATACCTCTTCGCGGATCTCTAGCCAAACTGTCCTATCCCACTTCAGACTTTGCATGTCAAGGCACAAATTTTTCAACTGTGTGTGGATCTGCTGGACTCCTAGATTAGGATCCTGCATTGGAGTCTCATGTAATCTCATGGAAATCTCCAAGGCCTTTGCCTGAGTTGTTATATTCTGCTGCAACAACGCACTCCTTATGTGTGGTAGTAGTGAAGCCACAAACCACTCGCGATGCTGTTGGCTTCACGAATTGTACATTTCAACGTCTGATTTAGTTCCCAAGGCATCTCACCTAGTAGCATCGTGATCTCTTTGAATCCCACAATCCACTGTGCTTCAAATTTAGGCCTGCTAAATTCCCTATTTAGTGCTACTTGGATGTCCACTACTTTACCATTTGGGTTATCGTTGGAGTACTTAATATAACAGGTTACGCGCGATCTTGCAGAGCGCTAGCCAGCATTGCCTTCTTTATGTGATCATCTGTAACACCTTGAGCTTCCAATACAACTCTCACAATGAACCAAAAATGGTCCAGGTCCTCATTTCGAAAGCCTTTGAACAAAGGAAACTTCACTGTGTTTGCCATACTGAATCGCGGTGGAGATGGAGGTGGTACGGGTGAAGTTAGAGGTGATGGTGGTGAAGATGGAGGTAGTGTGGGTGGAGGTGGTATTCGCAAAAATACTTGTCCTATCAACTGAATAGAACTTCGCAGAGAGACATTCGTGATCCCTTCTTCGTCCCCTTGTCGAGGTCAAATCAAGGAGCTATGCTCTAGGCCCTTATTTCCTTCATTTCTGTTTCGTTTTGTGTAGTCCCAAACATCAAGGTAGTTGCTTAACTCGTTTTTTGCACAACAACATTTCAATCCAACTATTCAGATATTTTACATACTTACCTCATGGTCCTTTGAATATGCATCTCTCTGCCTCACTATAGCTGACTGAGTTGTCAACCGCGAATTCAATCACAAATCCTCCTATGATGCGATCGAACCAATGATTGATAGCACGAGCGATCTTATCCTCGGATGCTTCCCACCTTCGCACTAGCTCTGGGGTCCACACAATACGATCATCAAGTTTCCATCTTCCTTGGCTATCTGCTAGCTTCGCTATCAACCCGTATAGCTTAGTAGGAAAAGAGGCGAAAAATATTTTGTGGATATTTGTATATAGGTATCGGTCCAACCACTGTTCTTTCGATAGTCGCAACATTCTGTTTTCTTGTGTCGTGAACTCATGGATCCTTCTGTCCAACCCGCCTTCGATTTCTTTCTTAGTTTGATTCCAGTAATACGACATCACACATCTCTTATGGCATCAGCCCGCAGAGTGCGAACTGAAGTCTCACCTAAAGCAGTATGGGAGGATGCTGGAACCAAGTTTGCACACCCTTGAGATGGTTGTGATGTCGGCTTATCCCAGCTATACCTGCCTTCATGTAGGTTTCTTAGCCATCTGTTCCACCCTTTAGTACCTTCATGAAAGGGTAAAATCAGCTTGTGCATAGCCCTAACTAGGGGTTGATATACTTTTGCGTTGCTAGGGAAGCGAACTGTGATATCTCCCAAACTAGGCTAAGTGTATTTCTTATCTTAGTTAGCTTTGCGTAAACAAATTTTCTTATTTTTTTTCTCTTAACCGATACATATACATACATCCACACATCATATAAGCATTATAAGTGAAATTCATGCTCAATGTAATAGTTGCATAAACAGGAAATAAAGACACAAAAATTGTAGAACACTTCTCTTTATTAATAATTCTAGACAATTACAGACTTGACCCTCCCTACGCACTCAGCTATAGGGGTCTACGCACTCAGCTACGGACTTCTAGGCCTTTGCATACTCAGCTGTAGAGCCTCTACCTATGCTACAACCCAAACTTAGGCTTCTACTTCAGAGCTATCTCTCATACATGTTCGATCTCATTGATTTCCATAACTACTTAGAGTTTAGCTCTATTTATACAATCCCATGGTCTGCAGACCATAGGTAGATCTTTTACAACCAACATTATATTTCCAAAATAATGGCGAAAAACCCTATGACTCTTTAACATCTACGCACTCGACCACAAAATATGGAGTCTTTATATTTGGATTACAAAATTAGACCAAAATATGGGCTTTTAGCCCCAAAATTTCCCTTTGGGGATCCCATGCCCAACAATTTACAAGTAAAAACAACACGAGATCCATATATAGATATTTTCATAAAAAATATTCATAACTAACACAATAGCAACAGAACTACTAAGGAAATCAGAGCCATATGATCCATATATAAACTAGTATAATACTCATATAGAAACAAGGAGAAATAACCTCATATTGATGTTTAAAATCCAAACTCGGGATGGGACTAACACATTCCACCCGAACGTAGAATTGCTAAGTGGAATATATCCACAACCATTCACCCCTGTGCCATGTTCCAAGCATGAAAGTGGAATCTCATAGAACACATCAATCCAAAACCATACATGGCTTCCAGAGGCCATCCACCTCCACGCATCAAATAGTGATTCCACCTCATGGTCGGACATCAAAAAACCATCATCATATTGGTCTCTACCCAAGCCTTTCAGGGCTCCAGAGTGTTTGTTCCAACCAAGGCTTCCAAGACTAATAACTCAACCCACACCTTATTATGGTCTTCTAGAGTGTTTATCCAACCATGACTTCTAGGAATAGTAACTCCTACCCATATAGGGCCTTCAGATCATATTTCCAACCAAGGTTTATAGGACTAGTAACTCAACCCAAGCTATTATAGGGCTTCCAAAGCGTTTGTCCAACTAGGGCTTCCAGGAACTAGTAACTCAACCCAAGCTAAAGAAACATGAGAACCAACAAAAACAAAACAAGGAAATAAATCCACAATCACCATGGCTATCTCGAAAATGGAAAGCCTAGGAAAATCCACTGTCAATCCCGACCATCCCCCATGCCAATGACGGATCATGAAAATAAACCACATGCATGCGCCATGCATGCCAAAACTAGCAAGGAAAACATACATCCAACTCGATACCTGATAGAAAAACCTGACGTAGTTGCTGACCTTAATGTCCTCTTGGAATTTCCTTCTCTTCCTTTCCCTTCTTTCCCAAAAACTCCAAACATGCCACACTCTCCAAGAGTGCTCCATGAAAACTCTAAGTATCCAAGAGTATGAAAGAGAGAGAATATAGAGAGAGAGATCCAAAACTGAACTGACCAAGCTTACCCATTGATCCTGAAAAGCCTTTTTATCAATGAGGCCTCTATTTTCTTCATTTTCCATTATTTTATTTCATTTTCCTCCTCACATGCAGCCTATGACTTCTCACCTTCCTTTTCTCCTAATTTCCATTATTTTCATAAACAAATGTGCCAAAAATGCCATTTTTCCTTCCCCAAGCCTTTGCTAGTATCTTTGTCATTGCATTTAGCCATAATAACCTAAATGAACACCCACTAGGATGTTTTTCCCACCATTCAACTTTGAATACATGTCCCATCAACCATGGACTTATATTTTTTACATGGAGTTTTCACTAGAGTTGTTAAACTTGATTGATAGTGGTTTTTCCAAATCCTTGGCATTTCCTGGATAGCCATGGTGTTGTGGCTTTCCCATTTGTTTTTTTGGTTGTTTCTCATGTTTTTTATGGCTATGGGTTGAGTTATTAGTTCCTCGTGCCTTGGTTGGAAAAATGCTTTGGAAGCCCTGGAACAACTTGAGTTGAGTTACTAGTCTTGGAAGCCTTGTTGGACAAATGCTTTGGAGCCCTTGGTGGGTTGAGTTACTATTCTTGGAGCTTTGTTTGGAAAAACACTCTGGAGCCCTGTGGTATCTGCAGGTTGAGTTACTAGTCCTAGAGCTAGGTTGGAACAAGTACTCTAGAGCCTTGGAAAACTTGGGTTGTTATGAAACCAACTTACAAAATAGAAGAAGAAATAGATCAACGACTTCAAAGATATCCTCTTCAAGGGGGAAACCTCTTTTACATTACACATATGATCAATTCTTTGATGATTCAAATGATAAGACCTCCTTTATATGTATAGGAGGCTAAGGGGTCACAATATAATCAGAGCCTACATAACAGTAAAATTGTAAGGGCACAACAATAATAATAGTGGGCTTTTATGGGGCACAATGATAACAATATGGGGACTACATGGGCATAAAAACATAATAATGGGGTTTCACTAATAACAATAAGGGGATACATTAGTAGTATAGGGACCTAAAATTCCCCGCCCCTTCAAAAAAGTATTGTCCTCAATGCTCGAGTAGTTCTAAATGCTTTAGTATAAGATTCTCATCCTCCCATGTAGAATCTTCAATGGGTAGGTTCTTCTACTTGATGAGATACTCTAAAATTTATCGATTTTGTAGTTTTCAAGTTATTTTTCTCATGACTCCTTCAGGTTTGAATATGATTTTTCCATCCTCGTCAGGTTCCGAAAATATTGTTTGAACTGGTAGCTTTTCACCTATTACCTTCTTTAAGCATGAAACATGGAGAATTGGGCACACTCAAGAAGATGCATGAAGCTCCAACTTGTATACCATAGTACGATCAGTTTGCAACACCTTAAAAGGACCATATTCCTTTAGTGATAATTTATTATCCTTCTTAGCTTGCTTGAGGGACATTTGTTTGTGTGGTTGCAAACGTAAAAATATCTAGTCACCTACATCAAAACTTATTTTGCTGCAATATTGATTTGGCTATTGTTTCATTTGATTCTATGGCAAATTGAGGTTATCCTTTAAGATTTTGAGAACTTGTTGTCGATGCTCAATGTGGTCTTCCACTGCTTGAACCTTAGAATGATTGTCCAATACTTTTTGGAGATTTGGAGAAATAGATGATTTTGTTATTTGAACCTCTAGTGAACATAGTTGTGGAATTAAACCCTATTGTTCTTTCTTTCTAAGCTTTTTCATGCCATTAGAGATGATTATATTTTTCTGTTTCCCTGTGATACTCATTAATTCAACTTCCTTTCATTCCTAAAAAAAATTCAAGAAACGTTCTTGAAAATTAAAATCTATCGTACCGAAAGATTGTAACCACTGGACACCTAGTACAACATCAGCACCACCCATTGGAATGAAAAGCATTGGACTATTCAAGACATATAATCCCATGGATAGCTTGATATTATGGTACTTTCTAGATAAATTTATGGTTCCTCCATTTTCAACCATCACTCAATGCTCTGGTGCTAGATATAGGAAGAAATAATTCCTTGGCTATCTTACAATGAATAAAATTTTGGATACTACCTTAATCATTCAACACTATTACATTTTTCTTCTCAATATTTCCTTCTATCTTGTGAGATTTAGGAGTGGTAATTCATGTCAATGCATTACAATATGTGGTTGGGTTCATTTCTTCTTTCTCTGGGGTTGGTTCCCGGTGTATATCCTCTTCTTTTGACATTTCTTGTTCATTTTCTTCCTCCTCTTCCCAACCTATGTAAATTATTTTTCGCTCAACACACTTATGAACTTCAGTGTATTTTCTATCACAACTATAACAAAGCCCTTTTGCTCATTTTTCTTCCAATTTTCATGGCATCAGCCTTGTAGGTTGTGGAAGGCTAGGAGGAACAACACTTCCATATTTATAGTTGTGAGTGATAGTATTCATTGTTGCCATAATTTTGCTTTCATTTTTTCTTAGAAACCTAAATTCCTTTTCCAAGGAATCAGGTTCCCAAAGATGAACCTAATGTTGGATGTTATCATTCAAATTCCATATGAAGACATCAATCCTATGCTCCTCTAGAATATCATTTACCCTTATATTCAATTTTCGGAAGTCCTCATTGTGCTCCATCAGTGACCCCTTTTGTTTGAGATTTATCAATGGGCTAAAGAAGGTGTTGCTCTTTATATCCTCATAATGTGATATCCTTCCCTCCATAAAAATTAACGAGGTGACAAGTGTTTTGCAATAAAAATAACATCTATACCATACAAATTATTTGGTTCTAAATATAAAGATGCAATATGTACCTTTTGTGAGGGTTGCACATCATGTAGATCAAAATATTGCTCCATATGTAGTATCCAAGTTACCAGATCCTTTCCATAAAAATTCTTCATAACTATCTTTGGAATGTGGTGGTTCTTAAACCCCGCATTGGAGCATCTAAAATATTAATGGATATTCCTTTTTTCTTTGTTATGATTTTCATGGATTTCCATGTCACCACTAGGATGCCTTTCTTCTAGCAAGTTTGCCAAACCTTTTATCAACCCTTTTATTTTTTCATTCATCATTTCTTTCATGTCTGATTTTATACCATCAACCAAAACTTGCATGTCCCTTTTTATGCCATCTATCTTAGCATTCATCATGGCTTCCAATTCATTTTTTGTTGCTTTTTGCGAGAGTAAATTTTTTTGCACTTGGTCTCGCAATTTCGATATCTCATGTTGCATTTCTTCCTCTTCTTCATGTGTCATAGTAGAGATTTTGGGTTTCTTACTAGGTGTTTACATTTTATTTTTTTGGGTCATCCATTAATGATATTTATTATTCACTATTCCCTTTGAATCACTCCAAACTAATTTTTCAAACAAAACTTATGCAAATTTTAAAAAATACACACTCTTTTTCTTTCTTTGCAGGAGATCCATATTGAATCTATTGTATCTCTGAAATTTCAGATATCCAAGGTTTGAAATTTCGTTTGTGGTATCCCTTTGAGTCCTCTTTTCAACCTCACAAGTCTAATCAAGATTTGATTCTCCAAGAAAGTCTGATGCCCAATCTCCCACAATGATCTGATTATAGATTGGTTCCATAAAGCAGCATTGTACAAAGTACCATGTGTCACTGTTTTGACTTTTGGCCCTAAAAGAAATAAACATGAAACTACAGTCCGTGCTCTTTCTATCAACTTTGACGAAATTTGAATTTGATGCTCAAAGGGAAAGTTATGATGATTTTGACTCAAATGACATTTCATGTATCCTAGCTATCAACACAGGACAATATTCTGTTTCATCATCAAACATCGTGCAATACTTGCACGAAAAGCACGTTGATTAGTGCAATTGCGGACTTACTATCATGGCCCCCTGCAATTGTAGCAGATCAACTGTCCTTGGCACCTACCAGGTCCTCCTCTACCTCGGCCTCGTCCATGCCCTTGAAATCCTATCGCACCATCCCTGCATTCTGATCTAGGGCCATATTTCAGCCTGAACCCTGTAGACAAGAGTTCTGTCCATCATCAATTCATAGCTCCTACAAGTATGCTCATCATGTCCTACCGACGAACAAAATTTTCAGAACAACTGTTGCGGTGCTTGCACATACTTCTGTAGCAAGTGACAGTCGTCCATGGCATGTTTTTTGGCTACCTAATAGATAGCTCACCATAAAGAAGGCATCATGCTAGGTCCTTCTTGAGCTTCTGGCCTTAAAGGCATCAATCCTCCTCCTGCAAGGTAATTTGTGAAGACTGAGAAGTGGTCTTTGTCATGACCCTAACTCTTGCATTTCAAACACAATACCTCTTCGCGGATCTCTAGCCGAACCGTCCTATCCTACTTCAAACTTTGCATCTCAAGGCACAAATTTTTCGATTGTGCGTGGATCTGCTGGACTCCTAGATTAGGATCCTGCATTGGAGTCTCATGTAATCTCATGGAAATCTCCAAGGCCTCTGCCTTAGTTGTTATCTTTTGCTACAACAACGCACTCCTTATGTGTGTTAGTAGTGAAGCCACAAACCACTCGCGATGCTGTTGGCTTCACGAATTGTACATTTTAGCATGTGATTTAGTTCCCAAGGCATCTCGCGTGGTAGCATCGTGATATCTTTGAATCCCAAAATCCAATGTGCTTCAAATTTAGGCCTGCTAAATTCCATATTCAGTGCTACTTGGATGTCCACTACTCTACCATTTGGGTTATCGTTGGAGTACTTAATATACCAGGTTAGCGCGCGATCTGCAAAGCACTAACAAACATTTCCTTCTTTATGTGATCATCTGTAACACCTTGAGCTTCCAATACAACTCTCACAATGAACCAAAATTGGTCTAGGTCCTCATTTCGAAAGCCTTTGAACAAAGGAAACTTCACTGTGTTTGCCATGCTAAATCACGGTGGAGGTGGAGGTGGTACGGGTGAAGTTAGAGGTGATGGCGGTGAAGATGGAGGCGGTGTGGGTGGAGGTGGTATTCGTAAAAATACTTGTCTTATCAACTGAATAGCACTTCGCAGAGAGACATTCATGATCCCTTCTTCATCCCCTTGCTGACGTCAAATCAAGGACCTATGCTCTAGGCCCTTATTTCCTTCATTTCTGTTTCGTTTTGTGTAGTCCCAAACATCAAGGTAGTTGCATAACTTGTTTTTTGCACAACAACATTTCAATCCAACTGTTCAGAGATTTTACGTACTTACCTCATGCTCCTTTGAATATTCGTCTCTCTACCTCACTATAGCTGACTGAGGTGTCAACCGCGAATTCAATCACAAATCCTCCTATGATGCGATCGAGCCAATGATTGATAGCACGAGCGATCTTATCCTCGGCTGCTTCCCACCTTCGCACTAGCTCTGGGGTCCACACAATAGGATCATCAAGTTTCCATCTTCCTTGGCTATCTGCTAGCTTCTCTATCTACTCTTACAACTTAGTAGGAAAAGAGGCGAAAAATATTTTGTGGATATTTGTATATAGGTATTGGTCCAACCACTATTCTTTCGATAGTCGCAAGATTCTGTTTTCTTGTGCTGCGAACTCATGGATCCTTCTGTCCAACAAGCCTTTGATTTCTTCCTTAGTTTGATTCTAGTGATACGACATCACACATCTGTTATGCAGATATCGGTCCCGACAATAGAACCATTTGTTGGCTTGTGGGGGCCTAACCTAGGTTCAACGTTAGTTAGCCAAACAAATCCCTACACTACTGGCCCTTTCGGCATCAGCCCGTAGAGTGCGAACTGAAGTCTCACCTAAAGCAGTATGGGGGGATGCTAGAACCAAGTTTCCACACCCTTGAGATGGTTGTGTTGTCGGCTTATCCTGGCTATCCCTGCCTTCGTGTAGGTTTCTTATCCCTCTGTTCCACCCTTTAGTACCTTCATGAAAGGGTACAATCAGGTTGCGCGTAGCCCTAACTAGGGGTTGATATACTTTTTCACTGCTAGTGAAGCGAACTACGATATCTCCGAAACTAGGCTAAGTGTATTTATTATCTTAGTTAGCTTTGCGTAAACAAATGTTCTTACTTGTGTTCTCTTAATTGATACATTTACATACATCCGCACATCATATAAGCATTATAAGTGAAATTCATACTCAATGTAATAGATGCATAAACAGGAAATAAAGACACAAAAATTGTAGAACACTTCTCTTTATTAATAATTCTGGACAATTACAGACTCGACCCTCCCTGCGCACTCAGCTACGGACTTCTAGGCCTTTGCACACTGAGCTGTAGAGCCTCTACCTACGCTACAACCCAAACTTAGGCTTCTACTTCAGAGCTATCTCTCATACATGTTCGATCTCATTGATTTCACTAACTACTTAGAGTTTAGCTCTATTTATACAATCCCATGGTCTCCGGACCATAGGTAGATCTTTTACAACCGACATTATATTTCCAAAATAATGGCGTACAACCCTATGACTCTTTAACATATATGCGCTCGACCACAAAATGTGGAGTCTTTATATTTGGATTACAAAATTGGACCAAAATATGGGCTTTTAGCCCCAAAATTTCCCTTTGGGGATCCCACTCCCGACAATTTATGAGTAAAAACAACATGAGATCCATATATAGATATTTTCATAAAACATATTCATAACTAACACAATAGCAACAGAACTACTAAAGAAATTAGAGCCATATGATCCACATATAAATTAGTATAATACTCATATAAAAACAAGGAGAAATAACCTCATATTGATGATTTAAAATCCAAACTCGGGATGGGACTAACACATTCCACCCGAACGTAGAATTGCTAAGTGGAATATCTCCACAACCATTCACCCCTGTGCCATATTCCAAGCATGAATGTGGAATCTCGTAGAACACATCAATCCAAAACCATACATGGCTTCCAGAGGCCATCCACATCCACCCATAAAATAGTGATTCCACCTCATGGTCGGACATCAAAAAACCATCATCATATTGGTCTATACCCAAGCCTTTCAGGGCTCTAGAGTGTTTGTTCCAACCAAGGCTTCCAAGACTAGTAACTCAACCCACGCCTTATTATGGTCTTCTAGAGTGTTTATCCAACCATCACTTCTAGGAATAGTAACTCCTACCCATATAGGGCCTTCAGAGCATATTTCCAACCAAGGCTTATAGGACTAGTAACTCAACCCAAGCTATTATAGGGCTTCCAAAGCGTTTTTCCAACTAGGGCTTCCAGGAACTAGTAACTCAACCCAAGCTAAGGAAACATGAGAAGCAACAAAAACAAAACAAGGAAATAAATCCACAATCACCATGGCTATCTCAAAAATGGAAAGCCTAGGAAAATCCACTGTCAATCCCAACCATCCTCCATGCCAATGACGGATCATGAAAATAAGCCAAATGCATGCGCCATGCATGCCAAAACTAGCAAGGAAAACATACATCCAACTCGATACCTGACAGAAAAACCTGATGTAGTTGCTAACCCTAATGTCCTCTTGGAATTTCCTTCTCTTCCTTTCCCTTCTTTCCCAAAAACTCCAAACATGCCACACTCTCCAAGAGTGCTCCATGAAAACTCTAAGTATCCAAGAGTATGAAAGAGAGAGAATATAGAGAGAGAGATCCAAAAATGAGCTGAACAAGCTCACCCATTGATCGTGAAAAGCCTTTTTATCAATGAGGCCTCTATTTTCTTCATTTTCCATTATTTTCTTTCATTTTCCTCCTCACATGCAACCTATGACCTCTCACCTTCCTTTTCTCCTAATTTCCATTATTTTCATAAACAAGTGTGCCAAAAATGCCATTTTTCCTTCCCCAAGCCTTTGCTAGTATCTTTGTCATTACATTTAGCCATAATAACCTAAATGAATACCCACTAGGATGTATTTCCCACCATTCAACTTTGAATACATGTCCCATCAACCATGGACTTATATTTTTTACATGGAGTTTTCACAAGAGTTGTTAAACTTGATTGATAGTGGTTTTGCCAAATCCTTGGCATTTCCTGGATAGCCATGGTGTTGTGGCTTTTCCCATTTGTTTTTCTGGTTGTTTCTTATGATTTTTATGTCTATGGGTTGAGTTATTAGTTCCTCGAGCCTTGGTTGGAAAAATGCTTTGGAAGCCCTGGAACAACTTGAGTTGAGTTACTAGTCTTGGAAGCCTTGTTGGACAAATGCTTTGGAGCCCTTGGTGGGTTGAGTTACTATTCTTGGAGCTTTGTTTGGAAAAACACTCTGGAGCCCTGTGGTATCTACAGGTTGAGTTACTAGTCCTAGAGTCGGGTTGGAACAAGTAGTTTAGAGCCTTGGACAACTTGGGTTGTTATGCAACCAACTCGCAAAATAGAAGAAGAAATAGATCAACGACTTCAAAAATGGCCTCTTCAAGGGGGAAACCTCCTTTACATTACAAAAATGATCAATTCTTTGATGATTCAAATGATAATACCTCCTTTTACCTCCTTTATATATATAGGAGTCTAAGGGGTCACAATATAATCAGAGCCTACATAACAGTAAAATTGTAAGGGAACAACAATAATAATAGTGGGCTTTTATGGGGCACAATGATAACAATATGGGGACTACATGGGCACAAAAACATAATAATGGGGTTTCACTGATAAAAATAAGGGGATACATTAGTAGTATAGGGACCTAAAATTCCCCTCTCCTTCAAAAAAGTATTGTCCTTAATGCTCGAGTAGTTCTAGATGCTTCAGTATAAAATTCTCATCCTCCCATGTAGAATCTTCAATGGGTAGGTTCTTCTACTTGATGAGATACTCTGAAATTTATCAATTTTGTAGTTTTCAAGTTATTTTTTTCATGACTCCTTCAGGTTTGAATATGATTTTTCCTTCCTCGTTAGGTTTCGAAAATATTGTTTGAACTGGTAGCTTGTCACCTATTACCTTCTTTAAGCATGAAACATGGAGAATTGGGCACACTCAAGAAGATGCATGAAGCTCCAACCATAGTACGATCATTTTGCAACACCTTAAAAGCACCATATTCCTTTAGTGATAATTTATTATCCTTCTTAGTTTGCTTGAGGGACATTTGTTTGTATGGTTGCAAACGTAAAAATATCTAGTTGCCTACATCAAAACTTATTTTTTGCAATATTGATTTGGCTATTGTTTCATTTGATTCTATGCCAAATTGAGGTTATCCTTTAAGATTTTTAGAACTTGTTGTCGATGCTCAATGTGGTCTTCCACTGCTTGAACCTTACAATGATTGTCCAATACTTTTTGGAGATTTGGAGAAATAGATGATTTTGTTATTTGAACCTCTAGTGAACATAATTGTGGAATTAAGCCCTGTTGTTCTTTCTTTATAAGCTTTGTCATGACATTAGAGATGATTATATTTTTTGGTTTCCTTGTGATACTCATTAATTCAACTTCCTTTCATTCCCAAAAAAAATTCAAGAAAAGTTCTTGAAAATTAAAAGCTATCGTACGCAAATATTGTAACCACTGGACACCTAGTACAACATCAACACCACCCATTGGAATGGAAAACATTGGACTATTCAATACATATAATCCCATGGATAGCTTGATATTATGGTACTATCTAGATAAATTTATGGTTCCTCCATTTTCAACCGTCACTTGACACTCAGGTGCTAGATATAGGAAGAAATAATTCCTTGGCTATCTTAAAATGAATAAAATTTTGGATACTACCTTAATCATTCAACACTATTACATTTTTCTTCTTGATATTTCCTTCTATCTTGCGGGATTTAGGAGTGGTAATTCATGTCAATGCATTACAGTATGTGGTCGGGTTCATTTCTTCTTTCTCTGGGGTTGGTTCCCAGTGTATATCCTCTTCTTTTGACATTTCTTATTCATTTTCTTCCTCCTCTTCCCAACCTATGTAAATTAGTTTTCGCTCAACACACTTATGAACTTTTGTGTATTTTCTATCACAACTATAACAAAGCCGTTTTGCTCATTTTTCTTCCAATTGTCATGGTATCAGCCTTGTAGGTTGTGGAAGGCTAGGAGAAACAACACTTCCATCTTTATAGTTGTGAGTGATAGGATTCATTGTTGCCATAATTTTGCTTTCATTTTTTCTTACAAACCTGAATGCCTTTTCCAAGGAATCAGGTTCCCAAAGATGAACCTAATGTTGGATGTTATCATTCAAATTCCATATGAAGACATCAATCCTATGCTACTCTAGAATATCATTTACCCTTATATTCAATTTTCGGAAGTCCTTAATGTGCTCCATCAGTGACCCCTTTTGTTTGAGATTTATCAATTAGCTAAAGAAGGTGTTGCTCTTTATATCCTCATAATGTGTTATCCTTTCCTCCATGAAAATTGACCAGGTGACAAGTGTTTTGCAATAAAAAGAACATCTCTACCATAAAAATTATTTGGTTCTAAATATAAATATGCAATATGTTCCTTTTGTGAGGGTTGCACATAATGTAGATCAAAATATTGCTCCATATGTAGTATCCAAGTTACCATATCCTTTCCATAAAACTTCTTCATAACTATCTTTGGAATGTGGTGGTTCTTAAACCCCACATTGGAGCATCTAAAATCTTAATGGATATTCCTTTTTTCTTTGTTATGATTTTCATGTCACCACTAGGATGCCTTTCTTCTAGAAAGTTTGCCAAACCTTTTATCAACCCTTTTATTTTTTCATTCATCATTGCTTCCATGTCTGCTTTTAAACCATCAATCAAAACTTGCATGTCCCTTTTTATGCCATCTATCTTAGCATTCATCATGGCTTCCAATTCATTTTTTGTTGCTTTTTGCGAGAGTAAATTTTTTTTCACTTGGTCTCACAATTTTGATATATCATGTTGCATTTCTTCCTCTTCTTCATGTGTCATAGTAGAGATTTTGGGTTTCTTACTAGGTGTTTCCATTTTATTTTTTTAGGTCATCCATTAATGATATTTATTATTCACTATTACCTTTGAATCACTCCAAACTAATTTTTCAAACAAAACTTATGCAAATTTTAAAAAATACACACTCTTTTTCTTTCTTTGCAAGAGATCCATATTGAATCTATTGTATCTCTGAAATTTCAGATATCCAAGGTCTGAAATTTCGTCTGTGGTATCCCTTTGAGTCCTCTTTTCAACCCCACAAGTCTAATCAAGATTGGATTCTCCAAGAAAGTCTTATGCCTAATCTCCCACAATGATCTAATTATGGCCTGGTTCCATAGAGCAACATTGTACAAAGTACCACGTGTCACTGTTTTGACTTTTGGCCCTGAAAGAAATAAACACGAAACTAAAGTCCATTCTCTTTCTATCACCTTTTACAAAATTTGAATTTGATGCTCAAAGGGAAAGTTATGATGATTTCCGCAAGGTAACCTATTTGAGATGGAATTCTGGAGCCTGCACAAATCCTAACTTCCTCGGATCATATCTCCGAAAATATAGTGAGAAAATATCGAAAATTTGTATAGGAGATTCATGAAGATTTTAGCTCCGTTTAATTTTAATTTCATCTTATGACTCATTGTAGAAACAGAGTTATATCCAAAATTCTACGATGACCTATTTGAAGCAGTGAAACCTTAGAATCCAAAGCTATCACTCCAAATGTTATGCAACCAGCTCACAAAATTGAAGAAGAAATAGATCGAAGACTTCAAAATTAGCCTCTTTGAGAGGGAAATCTCCTTTAGATTACTAGTAGATTACATTTTCATGATGTGTTTGATGAAATGTCTGTCATGGTTAGGATGGGTCAAGTTAAGTGCTTGATAAATTTTTGAATTAAAGGCTTTTTCTTTGTAATTTATCATTTCTAACAGTTTCATCAAGTTTTGTGCAGAGATCTGCATCCTAGCCCTCAAAAAGGGGCTCAAATCTTGGGGTCACTGGCACAAAACAATCACTTGGAAGAAATATTATGGCACTGACTGGATGGTTACAATCGTTGTCATTCCTTGTCATGGGAGTGAATGGATGTCTGACTTAGTGAAAAAGCAAGCTAACTCATGGTCTGGGCACCTAGAGTGGTTGTTTGGCTCCTGGGGTTGTTGTATCTCCTAACAAAGGTCAGTATGGTTTTAGTTTGTTGATCCCACTTCCTTAACTCTACTTAGGAGGTTGATTCACATCACAATAACTCTTCATCACATATATACCCCGACGAACCAATGATCTCAGGTAAGTGTGGAAGGAATGTGTTACAGAGTGGTATCAGAGCTCCTAGGTTCAACATTTGGACAGGATGGGAAAATGTGCTCATCATGCATGCATGTATGTCGTATATGTGCTTGTTATGTATGTATGGTGATGTTCATTGTTTATGTTGTGTTGTCATGTATAAGTTGATGAAGTTGTTGTTGGGATGTGTCTATCATGCATACGTTTCAATGATATATATGTTCATTATACATGTTAGTGTGTATATGTTTGTTATGCATGTACTATATGGTTATGATTTTTGTGGATGAGGTAATTGTTGTAGGAATTTATAAGGTAAGTTCCTCATATAGAAAACCAAAGGACACCACTCACAAACAGATCATAGATCAATAAACCAGTATGCTGGACATGGTTAAAACCCTCAAAGAGGGAAACATTCCATGGCCTAAGACAGCGCGGCCACTTTAGCAATTTATTAATAAAAGAATGAAATTTACATAAGCTTCTCTCATGAACGGTTACCCTACGAATGACCCTCCATGCTCTTTAAATAGATACCATGGACAAATCAGGTGTTAAGCCACGGATCAATTGTCATTAATACCGAGGAGAGAATGAACCATCAAATCACTTCAAGTCTAGAACACATCGTGACCGTTAGATTGTCCGTTAGAAAATTACATAGTAAAGAAACATACTTTACCTAACTCTACACTAAACCAAGTTATACTTAACTATTCCCTATGTGTCGGAATATCCTAACATCCCCCCTTAACAACAACTTGGGATCGGTTTGAAGGATGTACAAATATGACACAATAGGAGAAGGAAGGAGGAATTAGAGCCTATCCCCCCTAAGTGAAAATTTCCTGAACTCCAACCATAAATCAATTTTAGTAAACTTTGCCTCTATGAGAGCCTTTGTAAAGATATATGCAACTTGATCATCTGTTGAACAATATTTCACTTCAAGAACATGGTCATGAATGAGCATTCTAATGAAGTGCATGTGCAGTTCAATGTGTTTCCTATGCTCATGTTGGACTATATCTTTGCATAGTTGAATGGAACTTTAATTATCACACCAAAGTGTAGTCGGATGCTACTACTGAAAGCCAAACTCTGACATGATCTGACGAAGCCACGGGGCATGATTACTAGCTTCTACGACACCATGATACTATGATTCTACTGAAGAAAGAGAAATGGCACTTTGTTTCTTGCAAGCCCATGTAATAGGTCCTAAACCAAGAGTGAACAAATAACTTGCAGTAGACTTACGATCATCAGGGTCACCAACCTAATCGAAACCAGTGAAACCAACCAATAGAGGAGATGCTTCTACATTGTAATGAATCCAAAACTGAACTGTACCTCGAACATAATGAAGTATTCTCTTAGTTGCTTTCCTATGACTTTCATGTGGGTTTTTCATAAACCGAGAATAAGACCAACAACAAAGGAAAGGTCAGGACAAGTATGTGTCAGATACAAAAGTTTTCTTACAAGTTGATGGTATAAGGTAGCATCAACTTCAGGGGAAGTACAAGTGAATAAAATTTTGGCTCCAAACAGAAATGGAGAAGGGGTTGGCTTACAGTCTTCCATGTGAAAATGGTGTAGAATATCACAGGCATACTTGGACTAGGAATGAGAAATACCATGCTTGGATTGCAAGACTTGAAGACCAAGAAAATAACGCAAGTGTCCTAATTCTGTCATTTCAAACTTCTGTTTAAGTCTGGACTTCACATGGTTTATAAGGTTGGGATCACTACCAGTAAGGATAAGATCATCAACATAAATAACAAGAATGAGAAGAGACTTACCCTCTTTCTTCATGTAGATAGTGTTGTCAGAATGACACCTAGAAAAGCTGGTTTCTAAAATAAAGTTATCTATTTTGGCATACCAAGCCCGAGGGGCTTGCTTGAGATGATAAAGGGATTTCTTAAGCCAACATACAAGGATAGAATTTGTTTGTGTAAATATAGTAGGTTGTTCCATATATATTTCTTCATGCAAGTCCCCATGCAAAAAGTCAGATTTAACATCCATCTGATGGACTTCCCATTTGAAAGAGACACCAAGGGAAAGAACAAGGTGGATAGAGTTTATTTTGGCAACAGTGGAGAAGGTTTAAATATAGTCAATGCCTTGAACTTGTGAAAAAACATTAGAAACAAGATGAGCTTTATGTTTATCAACTTTTCCATCTGGTCCATACTTGGTTATGTAAACCCATTTACATCTAACAAGTTTTCATCCTTTTGGAAGAGGAAAAAGATCCCATGTATCATTTTCCAATAATGAACGATATTATTAATTCATAACTGCATCCCAATCTGGATGGCCTGAAGCTTCTGCAAAGCTGTCAAGATCATAATTCACTAAAGCTTGTGCCAGTAAAGAAGAGGCTCTATGGAACTGAGAACGTGTATGTCGTTGATCTGTAGGATCACCAGCAAGAGCACCTACTACATCCCGAGTAGCACTAACCCATTTTGGAAGCTGGGGAGCTGAAGGAGGATCCTGAGAAGGTGGGGGAGGATTTTCATCCTTGCTGTCATAATCTAAAGAAGAAATATTTTCAAAAGTAGAAGGGATAGAGAGAGGTGGCACATCCATCGAACTAGGCTCATAGGCCGATATATTTTCAACAAACTTTACATCTCTTCTAATGATAACATTTTTGGAATTAAGTGGAATAAGTTTATATCTTTTGACATCTTCAGAATATCCAACAAAAATACATTTTTAACTCTTAAGTTCTAAAGCTTTTTGTTTCTCATCAGGAATATGGCCCAATGCTTCACTTTCAAAAAAACGAAAGTGACTTACATCTCGTTTAATTGAGCTCCATGCTTCTTCTGGAGTGATATTCTTTAAAACCTTAGCACGAGTATGATTTATTATGTAATTTGCACATTTAATTTCTTTTGCCCAAAAATTAAGACTAAGTCATTTAAATTGAAGCATACAATTAGCCATTTCTTTTAAGGTGCGATTCTTCCTTTTAGCTACACCATTTTGTTGTGAAGTATATGGAACAATATGTTTCATTTGAATTCTATTCTCAATGCAAAAGTTGATGAAATTTTTGTTAACATATTCTCCACCATTATCAGATATTAGCTTATGAATGTCATGTTCAAATTGTTTTTCAACAAAGGCCTTAAAGGCCAAGAACATGTTAAATACTTCACTCTCATGTTTTAAGAATTATACCCAAGTACATCTAGATAAATCATCAATGAAAGTTAAGAAATACTAGTAGCCAAAGAATGAAACAACTGGAAGTGGACCACATAAATCACTATGCACAAGATGTAAAGGGATTGAGGTGTGCTAAGAGGCACGTTTTTCATAACTATCCTGATGATGTTTTTTGAGTACACATCAGGAACAAACACCATCTCCGAAAGATACCATTGGAAGACCTGTCACCATATTTTATTTGCATAGATTTTGTAGTGAGCGATAGTTTAAGTGACCAAATCGCTCATGCCAAAGTTTTCTCACTTCATCATTATGAGAAAAAAATACTAAGGGAAGATTTGATGACCCAAAGTTGTTAAAACTATACAACCTTGTAGAATCATCAGCAATGCTAGTAGCTAAAATCTGTCTAGGATATCTTAGGTCCTTAATTACAACATCGTGAGGTGAAATTTCAACGATTTTACCTTCACCTGAATGAGTTATCTAATATACAAATAGAAGGTTGCAGGATAAGATTGGAAAACATAATACATCATTAAATTGACCATTGTCTAGATGAACAGTTCCAGTCCCTACAACACTAAGAGATCTATCATCACCAACATATATATTTTTGGTGTTACAATCATTTAAAGAAGAAAACATGGTTTTGTTTTTGGCCATGTGATAAGAAGGTCCAAAATCAATGAGCCACTCGTGATAATGAGGAGAAGAAGATACATTTAGTGCATAGCCAGACCCAGATGCTTGACAACCACATGTAGAAAGTGTTATTCCTAAAGATGAAGTTGAAGAGTGCTTCAAATGGATGTTATACTTCTTCATTGCTACTTACAAGGCTTCCATATTGTTAAAGAATTTGGATTCTAAGTGTCCATCTCGATTACAAAAGTGGAAATGTCTATCATTCTTATTCCCTTTGTTTTTATTTGCCTTATCATTTTGTTGAAATGATTTTTCATTTTGAGACTGAAATTGCTTAGGACCCTTATTTGGTTTAGGACCATTCTTCTTAGGATACCGCTTCTTCGGATTCTTTGAATTTGGTTGCTGCTGGGCAGCTAAAGCTTTCTCAGAAGAGTTTCCAAGATTAAAAAGACCAAGATATAAGAGATTTTATTGTTCTCTTATTAAATAATCACAAAAGGCATCAAAAAAGGGGGACTTGTAGTCTTGTACTTGAGAAATAAAGGCTTCTCTAGTAGAATGGAAGGTGGAAACAAACATAGAGTAGGTCTGTCCCAACTTAGTAAATAAGGCTACCATCTTCTTTCTTAACCTTAACACCTTCCAAGAGAATTCTAAGGGTCTTGAACTTGGACAAAAATTCTTCAATGGAAGAAAAATTATTGGGGTCCAATGCAAGCAACTCATTTTTGAGTTGATGGGATCTAATTTCATTTTTAATTCCAAAAATTTTAGTCAGTTATTTCATTACTTCATTAGGAGTATCAAGTTCTGCAATATGGAATCTAAGGTCTGGAGAAATAGACATCCCTATCAACCCAGGTGCTTGATCTTGCCTATTTTCCCATTTGGCTTCCTTATTTTCATCTTCAGGTTTGGTTTCTTGGCCTGAGGCTATTATGTAAAGACCTTTACTTCTAAGTAAATCCACAATGTAGGACCACCATTGGAAGTAGTTGGTGCTGTTAAGAATAACTTGGAATGGACTTTCCATTTTAACAGAAACTAAAGCTGTAGATGCTGAAACTAAGTGTTTCAATGGAAAGATCTCGAAAAATTAGTGTGATTAAAAAACAACGGCTCTAAAAATGACTTTCGGATGAAGAAGTTATGGCTTTTTGAAGAAAAGTTGTTGAAGATGCCAACGAAGTGTGTGAATGTGTGGAAATGAATGATAATGTTATATTTAAAAAAAAATCTGCTCCCTTTTCAAACTTAATCTAATGATCTCACTTTAGAAAAAAATGTGACTCACTTTTATAAATAAGTGAAAGTCACTTTTACAATTGTACTTTATGAGTTACCCACTAAATTGTAACTTAAATGAAAGATAAAGAGACTATGGAATTATAAGTGACTCACTTTTTATAATGGGTGAGAACAATTTTACATAAAGTAACTTTAAAACATATGTTAGATGTGTTTTTTGAAAAGTAACTCAACTGAAGCTTTCAGGGAGATTTTTTTCCTACAAAAAAAAAACCACAAAACCCAACACGAACATACAAAAAAAGACAAACCTTATGGCTTGAACTTATCTTTTTCCAGAAAATAAATATTTTCCTCAATGTTTCTGATTTTCCAAGATCACACTAAGGTGCGACGAAAAAGAGCATACGCATGAGAAAAATCCTTTCTTTCTATTTTTTATTTGCCCAGATCGCACAAAGTTGTATGGAAAACAACATATGCAAAAATGAAATATATATATCCCGTAATAAAGAATAGAGAGATAAATAAACTAAAATAAACGAAGAGATGAATAGCTAGAACTGCAAATAAAGACTATATACCTCCAGATCTTAAAAATGATGTAGCTAGGGCTACTGGAAACTTTTTCATGTGAAATGAAAGGGGTTCCTCACTAGAACAGATGCTCCTAACATAATAGAGTATTCATCTTAGCCCGAAAGCAGTCAGAAACAATAGATCTAGGAAACGACAGTCAGATGTAGTTGTATCGGCTTCAGATTTCGATCACCAATGGATGTGGCCCTCAAATTGCTCTGATACCATGTAGGAATTTACAGGGTAAGTTTCTCAGACAAAAAACCAAAGGACACCACTCACAAATAGATCAAAGATCAATATACCAATATTCTTGACATGGTTAAAACCCTCAAAGAGGGAAACAGTCCACATCCTGAGCCAATGCGGCCACTTCAGGCAAATTATTAATAAAATAATGAAATTTTACATAAGCTTCTCTCATGAATGGTTACCCTAAAAATGACCCTCCATTCTCTTTAAATAGAGATCATGGACCAATCGGGTGTTAAGCCACGGATCAAGTGTCGGTAATACCCATGGAGGCTTCACTGGTGGATCAATATCATACCACGTAGGTTCATATTGGGGGATATATATTACAAAAAAAATGGCATAATATATTGGGGGATATATAAGGGGTAAAGGGTTTTTATATTGGTAGGTATAAAAAATGGAGCTCAAAGTTGATGAAAAAATATAAAGGGGTGTAAAAAATGTTAATAAAAAAATGGATACCTACAATATCTAGTGGAAGTAGGGGTTTTGTAAATTAGGAAGATGTATCGAGTTAATATTGGTAGGGAGTTAAATAATGTGATTTTTAACGGTATTTTCCAATATGTAGTCAAATAAAGGGTATTGTTTAATATGCCATGAACACACGTGATAGGTCAGAGGCTCATTGAGTGAAGCCCCTATGGTAATACCAAGGAGAGAATGAACCATTAGATCATTTCATGTCTAGAACATATCATGACTATCAAATTGTAAGTTACAAAATTATATAGTAGAGAAACACACTTTACCTAACTCTACACCACACCAAGTTATACTTAACTATTCCCTTTGTGTCTGAATATCCTAACAATTGTAGGGAGTTGGTATTTTCATGCATGATGTTGGAATATTGATATGGTTATGTATATATACATATATCATACTAATATGGATTGATCTTGCACACGACATAACCTCTCTTGAAGATGAATAGAAAAATGGTGGACTACAGGTCACATGACACTCCCTATAGATTAGATAAGCAACATAGTGATGAGTACTCCCCTCACATAGTAGATACATTGAGAAGTTTGAAAGTAGAAATAATAAGTTGCAAAGTGGATAATGATAGGATCATTTAGTCATAGAAAAGGCCTGCCAGGGCATATGAGAAACAAGAAGAGTTCAATGCATTCATTATTTAGAGTTTATCACATTTGCATGGATAGGGATCATTTAGGATCAGTCATGGACAATATGAAATGACAAACGATTCATACGGTAGTAGGTATCGGTAAGGGCATGAGTTGGATAGAGAGGATACAGTCAAATATGGCTGATTTCTAGATACACCTAACGAAAGGGGTAGTGATCATGGTTTCTGATGAGTCCCATCATTAGGTATATATTTGAAGATGATTATCCCATCATCTAGCCTTAAAAATATCTTTCTCTCACATTAACTCACATTTTTTATTATATTATGCTTAGTAAGAGGAGAAAAAGGTGATTTTCATAGTATGTGGCCTATTGTGGTTTAATTGCAAGAAAAATAAGGATTTTTTAGGCTATTACTATGCAGGGTATAGATGGAGACAAGTGGAAGACAATATATGGGGTTTTTCCACCTCCTTAACTCCCTAAACTCGGCTTGGGATCATAATATCCTCTCCCACTAGTTCGAATTCATTAGCAGTGGAGTGACTCCTAGTCCATGCGAAGACCAAGGGGACAATATCTACCATTTTTGAGGTTAAGGAGGGAACCACTCCTACTTTCAAGGTATATGCTTTAGCTACCCTTTTGTGTAAATAAACAAGAAGAATAGCTCATTAGAATTCAAAATATTTTTTCACCTAGGTGTAGCTATTGATCTTGTAGCTTAACATTGTTACTTTGAACTTTTATGTGACGTATTAGACCTACACTTTTTGAGAATGAGAAGTTGGATTTTCAGCTGCATTTGAGTTAGTTTCAGAGGGTTGAGACCCTTGGGTTTGGGCCCAACCCAGAGGCTTTGGTCCCTATTTTTGTACCTATGTTTCTTCTTGATTCCATGAAGTTCATAGTTTCTTTCATTTTAGTAGAGATTAATCTGTAAAAAATCGTGGTTGCAGCCTCTACATCATCTCTCTTATGGGAGAATCAGTGGAAGGATTCACAACTATAGTAAAAAAATATTGTGTTTATGATTTCTTGGATGTAGATTAGTGTTAGTTTTCATGTTTTACATTTTATTTTTGTAGTTTAGAAGTCAGGCTACTGATTAGATCAACATTATGGCATAAATTAGATGTTATTTAAATTCAACTCATATTTTCCATCATAAGTTATATCATTTTGTTAATGATAAATGGATGCATGCATGTGATTGATTGCAAGGTTGCGTTGATCTGTAGCGAAGGGAACCCTTACCACTTTCATTGTGAGCTCCTTCATCTGCTTTGTCCACCCACAAATTATGTCCCAAAACCCTGTTTTATAAATAATTTTTCCTAGTATACCAAGAGCACTCATCCTAGTGCAAGAAATGCCTCTAAGAGGTCTTGAGTGTTAGGTTCCTATACCACTAGGTTTCATTTTTCATGATTGACTGGAGAAGTGCCAAATATGTTCATCCTTTCCATGCTGCAAAGGTTCCATATTTTGAAGAATTTCACTATGTACAACTGCTTGACTCTTATCATAGTTCATGGATGGAAAAACAACTTAATATTGGCCAGGTTCATATTTCAATTTACTTGTCTTAGAATAGAGAATAAAGGTCTGTACAAATAATTCAAGCTTGGCAGATGAGTAGATAGGTAGAGAAGAAAAGGAGTCCAACTGCTTAATCTGGGCCCTTGGAAGAGATAAGGGCAGACTTAGATAGGAGGGCAGCTAAAATAAAAGAAGAGAATCAGGGTTGGCTAGTTCAAATTCACCCAATAAAAATGAAGAAAAAACGTTAGGTGTAATAGGATGGGTAAGTAGTTTTGATGTTGCAGAAGCAGTTGCATGAGTGTTCTTCTTTCTCAAAGATAGTTCATCTTTATTGGTATCACAACTACCATGGAAAAGTGTGGTGACAAATCAGATGTTGCATGTCTAACTTCCCCTCATTCCCCTCACAACAATCACTTACTAACATTCCATTTCAGGTGAAAGTTCCAGCAAAATAATGTTTTCTCCATGGGCTAAGAAGCCACATTTCTTGTGTAAAATCTTTCTTCTTATGACCCTTCCTGTAGCCTAAGTTTTCACTTTTCAAGCTTAGTGCTTTGCTTAAACATCATACCTTTCATATTAACATTCTAACTTTATTATATAGTCCCCATGTAATATTTTCCCCTCCCATACTCCAACAGTTACCACTGCTCCCCCCACAGTCACAACAACAATTCCTCCCACTGTCCCAGCAGCAACAACAGGTACATCAGCCACATATGCTTCAGCGGCAGCAGCAACAACAGGACCAGATACCAGCATGAGCATGGAAGAATTGATGAAAGCAGTAAAAGAGCTAGAAGTTCAAATGTCAGAACTTAAAGAGGCAAAAGAAAGGTTGGCCAAGCTAGAGGTAAGCTATGACAAATCTAAGATAACAATGGCAGAGAAAACCAGAGAGGTAAAGGCCTTGGAGAATAAGGTGAAATCCTTGGAGAAAGATCTCACTCTTCATAAACCTCTAGTAGAAATTAAAACAATTTTGTGGACCAAAATTGGCCAGTCTATCATTGATCAATGGCAATCAATTCAGACAATCCATGAACAAATTGAATTGATAAAAAGGGCCCAAGTAGAGATTCAAAAGGCCATAGCATCATTGGGAAACATGCCTGAGCAAGCCAATAGACTAATTCATTTTTTGAACACTCACACCAGGGAACAACTAGTAGCTTTGGAGATCAGGGACAGAACATGCACTATTTTGATAGTGAAAAAGGTGCTAACCATGAGGAATTTTATACAAAATCTGGAAAGAAAGTGACAAGAAATGCAGATGGAAATAAATTCCTTCACAGAGAAGTTTACAGTCTTGCAGCAGAAGGGTCTACCCAGTTTGTTAACCATCAATCAAAGACTGTTGACACATGAACAATATGCTCACAGGGTAAATACATATGTTGCCAATTAGATCACAGCATCATCAAGCACTTCAGAAAACATAGGACCTCCGTCTGGACAAAGTTTATATGACAAGAAGGAAAATCTGTTCTATATCGAGCATGAAATAAATCATCTTTTTGAAGTCCAGCCCAAATTCTACAGGTATACTGAAGCCGATGAAACATTAATAAAACTAAAAAGGCACCAGTTGCCAACAGATCAATGGTGGCAGAGCATGTTGGAGGTTTTACCAAGGTAGTTCCAATTTTCCTCCATCAGCTGCATTTAATCCAATGTTAAAACACGTGGCACATATCATAAAGGTGAAGACGATAGAAAAAGGGAGTCAAGCTAGGACTATAATGCATTAAAGCGGAATCAAGCAAAAATGAAGGAGCCGGGACAGGAACACATGAACGCAAAATAAAGGGACAGCTACAAGCCGACTTACTCAATTCAAAAAGTCAAATATATCTGACCAACTGAATAGCCAGCACACCAATATTTACTTCTGCATTCATTTCTCTCATTTACTTCTCCTGTAAAGTAGATGAATGAAGTTATTGCGGGATATTTTTTCCATAAGATATTTTGTAACTCCTTTCTTGTATAAATACCTCCCCAAGTGATGTACTTGGGGTTGGTGATATCTCTTCTAGAACTGCGCTGTAACTCTGAGAACTCTTCTGAATAAAAGGCAGCTGTAATGCGTTATTGATGAACTGAACTCTTTGGATGTGGGATTAATGACAATGGACTATGTTGCAGAATTCTTGAATTACTTCATGGATCAATAAGTCTTTTTAACTCATGTTTTATAGTTTTTGTGTTTTTATATATCATCTATATTCATAATCTTAATAGCAGGGAAAAAGAATAAACCAGAACTTACTATGTGTACTATGTGTTCAATCTTTGTTGTTTTTTATGTTTTCTTCAGAAACTAGCATAAGCAGGAATTCTTTATTGCTCCTGTGTCCCCTGGTTCTTACACGTTGAGTATACTTGGGGAATTCTTAATTGCTCCCTGAAATATTCATTCACATTCCCTCTGCCAGCATGATGAAAGATTCTTAATTGCCTTTCACCCCCTGACCTCCATGTCCATCTGATTTTAGTTTATAAATTGCTTCATGATCTGATTATCTTGCTCTGTAATACCTCGTTTGTCAAAGGAAACCATATCCAGCAGTATACACCCATAGACTCCATAGCCCAATGGACTGAACTTCTCAGACTTTCACCCTGTTTTATTGAAAATCATCATCCAACAAACTTAGAACAAAACCCTGTACATCATAACTAGCCTAAAATACCTTGAAACGAAGCTAAATTATAAAGAGAGAGCCCTCTCTAGATATAGATTGGATAGAAGCTGCATCTAAAAGACTGGTCAGTGGTTACCTCGACTGTATTCCCTTTTCTCACAAGTTTTGGGGAACAACTTGAGTGATAACATCATTGGTGACTCCACTGGGGAACTGAATGATTGTTTTTTACTGTTGTCTAGTTTCTAAAGCTAGAGATGGAGCCTGAAGTTAGCCAGGCAACCTTTTTGAAAATGTTTTTGCTATGCAATCATAGGAGTAAATAAAAGCTACTTCAGTCAATCTCCAACCTAGTTTTCGACTTTAAACAACTTTCTCAAAAATTTAATTAGTTTCCTTGTTTCAAACATACCTGAAGGAAGGCCCAATGCCTTCTATATTTCAAAATCTCCCTTCAAAATATTGTCAAAACTTGTATCCTTCAAATATTTCCAGAAAATACCAAAAAATCTACTTCTAAAAGCTGGCTCCAAAGAAGAAAACTCGTTACACTAGGTCAAACCAAACCCAAATCCCCCACTTATTTTTTACAGTCTCAATTTGATCCCTAAGAGCCTTAGAAAACCTGAAAATCAAGATAGTTCTGTTGATTCAAATCCTGAAACACTTCAGCAGAAACCTATCCAAACTCAACTTTCTACTGGAAAATCACAAGCCCTTTCTCCTATCACTGTTGCTTCTCCTAGTTCACCATTATTCCTCCAAACCATCTCTTCTACCCCCCGATATACAACCCATATTTCAGCTGTAATCCCTGTTCTTCCAGCTGTAACATTTATCCTTGTAAATATGGCAAACCGTTATGCTCCCTTGTAGTTACTTGCAAATCCAGGGGCTATGCCTCAGGATTACCAAAGCAAAATCACCTATTTTGATGGTGTTGGTACCTACACAGCACATCAACATACAAAGAAAATGACAGACTATTTTTAGAATTATGAAATTGATGATGATGGTGTCAAGATGAAGATCTTTGTCCAAAGTTTAACTAACGATGTCAGGGCCTGGTTTAGGGCACTCCATGCAAATTCCATTGCCAATCTTGAAGCCCTTTATCAAGCTTTCTTGAATAGATGGGAAAAGAAGAAGGATCCATTACATATCTTATCAGAATATGATAGCTTGAAAAGAGGCCCGCAAGAAACTGTTCAAGATTACCGCGCCAGATTTAATAATGTGTACAATGCTATTCCTCCTAATCTTAGACCACCACTAGACTTGGCCTTGATCAAATTCCCTCATGGATTTGACTCAGACATGGCCTACCAACTCAGGGAAAGAGCTCCTCCAAGCTTAGAAGACATGTAAAGAATAACTGTCAATGTAGAAGCTAATCTGATTTCTAAATAAAACCGGGCCAGATCTAAGAGAAGAACAACTTTCAAGGAAGAGCCTTTTGTGTTTGAACAAAAATTAGATGCAATTATTAAAGGTATGGATAGACTTGGGGATAGAGTTGAAACTATTGAGAGGAAATCATCATGGGATGGCCAATCAAATAATGTTGGGAGGAATCCAAACTTTAGGAAAAACCTAAATTCTAACACTGGGAAAGCTGGTCCTGACCAAAACATTAGATCACCATTCCAAGAAAACTATGCTGAGGCTTCAACATCTAGTGAACTAATGGAAGATACTCAAACCAATTTGATGGGTCTCAATAGCGGACAACAAATTTTCCTAACTCAAGAAGATCAAGAGGCTCATACTCTTGGTTAGTTTCAAATGCAGTCAGGGGAATCCTTTGATTTCCAGGAAGGATATCACACAGTTGTATATGAAGTCCACAAACAATATAACTTGAGAAGTAGGAGAATAGATATCCCTGATGATACCAAGCAGAAAGCAGTCAAACAGCCTACTAAAACCAAACTCAAGGATTCTCATATACAAACTATTCCTGAACCTATTTCAAGTTCAAATACTCTAATCATTGAAGATGTTTCAGCCAAACAAAAATTAGACCAGCACCCTCCACCTATTCTTCCTCTTGGAGAAATCATAGAGGAACCTTTAGAAAATGGTGTAAAAGTGACTTCATCACATAATGATATTCCAATGAAAGAATCAGACACAGAAAGCCCAACTGAAAAGGATAACCTTGTTGCCTGAAATGTTAAAACATAAACAGAAAAACCCTTCAATTTGGAGACCGAAATAAGCAAGTTAAAAATAGCCATTCCACTGTCTGAATTGGCTAGGCATGAAGTTTTTAGGGAACAAATCAATAGATCACTACAAATTCCAGAAAACAGAGATGCAGTGAATTTCCTTGATGACCAACCAAAACTTATATTTGGACCTGAAGTAAATGGAAAGTCTGTAGATGGAGGAGTTCCTCCTTTCTATGTCAGCTTAAATATTCATGATAAGATACTTCACAATGCAATGTTTGATTCTCGGGCCTCTCACAACTTAATGCCCAAATCAGTGATGGAAAAATTGGAACTAGACATAACCCGACCATACAAAGATCTATTCTCATTTGATTCTAGCCAAGTTAGATGCCTAGGATTGATTAAAGATCTGTGTGTATCACTGGTCCAATACCTTGCCAAGACAATTCTAATTGATGTAGTAGTGGGTGACATCCCACCCAAATATGGAATGTTATTATCTAGATCTTGGGGTGCCAAGCTTCAGGGTTCTTTACAACTTGATATGTCTTATGCCACCATTTCAATCTTTGGCCAGCCAAAGAGACTATACAGAGAAAATTTGATGAAGTATGTGGTCAACAGCTAAGACAAACCCGAAAACTTTCCCATTTATTCCATGCATTCAGACATGGATTCTTTCATCTTGTACAACACCGAGATTCATACCCCAACTGATGTCAAAATTTTGGCTTTAAGCCAGAATGAATTCCTAGATGAAAAATCCACAGTTCAGATTCAAGAAGTCTCTGAGAACAATCATATAGCAGTCACACAAGAAAGACCAAAAGAAAATGAAGATCCAAATCTGTCTACTAAACAAATTGAGAAAATTCCTAATAATAGTTCTAAACAAGAAATCCTATGGTATCTAGAGTTTGATGGATCTGTTAATAAACTAGGAGCAGGGGCAAGCATTTGGATACACAACATGAAGAATGACTATGCTGAAGGGCATGCATATAGATTGAATTTTAGATGCACTAACAACATGGCCGAATATGAAGCCCTTTTGCTTGGGCTCAAAGTGATCAAAAGCCTAGGGGCGGATAGGATATCAGTTTTAGGAGATTCTGATTTGATAATTCAGAAAATGAAAGGTAACTTTGTCACAAATGATCTTAGACTGAGATCATACAAAGATGCAGCAATTGAAATTCTCAACACCCTTCTAGAATCTCAGCTTGCTAAAATTCCAAGGAATCAAAATTTGCATGCTCACAGTCTAGCAACCTTTGCCAGCACTTGCAAACTGCCATTTAAGCCAAATCACTAATTTTCAGCTGAGATTAAACATAGGCTAGTTTTACCTGATAATGTCAAAAATTGGCAAGTATTTGACAATGACATTCAAATCAGTAATTTCTTGACCCTCAAAGAAGAGTTTTCCAGCACAAAAATCGATACAAGCATTGTAAGTGAAATTGATCAAATAGACACAGTTGAGACACATATTTCTGCTGAAACAACAAACCAAATTTTACATCCTACAAAGTTTGCTAAAACAGATTTACAACAACTTGAAGAAACAGAATGTGATGATGCTATTGGAGCAGAATGTGAGGTGATTGATTTGAAGGATAATGTTTTACCTATATACCTGACCCCTTTAGAGGACATTTTTGACTCAAATGACATTTCCAGGAAACCTAAAATATAGCCATTAAATGTAGAAATTGAGAACTATAATATTGGAACTGCTGAGAATCCCAAAATGATAAAATTGTCCACAGCCCTACCTCCTAACCAAAAACTGAAGTATATTGAATTGTTCAAAGAATTTCAAGATGTGTTTGCATGGAGTTACAAGGACCTAAAGTCTTATGATACATCTGTTGTCCAACACACCATACCTCTCAAGGAAAACCAAAAACATTTCAAACAGAAACTTAGGAGGGTCAACCCTGTGCTCCTCCCTCTAATTGAGAAAGAAGTCAAAAGGATGTATGAGGCTGGAATTATTGCACCCATTAGATTTTCAAAATGGGTTTCAAATTTGGTGACCACTAGAAAGAAAAAAGGAGAGATTAGGTTGTGTGTCGATTTGAGGAATTTAAACAAAGTCTCTTTAAAAGACAACTACCCCTTACCCAAAATGGATCAAATTCTGCAAAGGGTAGCGGGTGCTTCAAGGATCTCACTATTAGATGGATTCTCAAGTTTCAATCAGAGCCTAATGCACCCTGATGATCAAGACAAAAATGCCTTCACAACCCCTTGGGGAATCTTCAAATATGTAAAAATGCCATTTGGACTCAAGAACGCAGGAGCAACTTTTCAAAGAGCCATGGATATAGCATTTGCTAAAGAAATCCATGATTTTCTAGTAATTTACCTAGATGACCTTACAACATTCTCCAAATCAGATCAAGAACACTTAGATGACCTCATACAAGTATTTATAATTTGCAGGAAATATGGCATATCATTAAATCCAATGAAATCGTTGTTTGGCCTAGAAGAAGGAAAATTATTGGGCCATATCATCTCCAAATAAGGCATTAGAATTGATCCGATTAGAATACAAGCTATTATGCAAATCCCTCACCCTAGAAACATCAAAGAACTACAAGCTTTTTTGGGGAAGATCAATTTTTTGAGAAGATTCATACCAAATTGGCCGAGCTGATAAGATTGCTGAACAACATGCTGAAAAATGATTCCAAGGTCAAGTGGACAATAGAAGCTAAACAAGCCTTTGAAGAAATCAAAAAAGCTTTGACACAAACACCAGTCCTTACAACCCTGAATTTTGACAAAGACTTTATCATATTCTCATTTGCATCAGAACATACAATTACTGTTGTTTTGCTTCAGAAAGATAACCAGGGATGTGATAAACCCATAGCATTTTTTAGCAAGGAACTTAGAGATGCTCCACTCAAATACCAAATCATGGAGAAACAAGCATATGCACTTGTAAAAGCCATTAAGGACTTTAGAGTTTACATCTTATACTCTCATGTGATTACTTATGTGGCCAACACTATTGTTAAAGACATCCTAACCTAAAATGGAATTGAAGGCAAAAGGGGCAAATGGATAGCTACCATACTAGAATATGACATTGAAATCAAACCAACCAAGCTGATAAAAGGACAAGGATTAGCCAAACTTATGACTGAAACCAACTTTCAAGCCCTTGACATAAATCAACTGGATAATGAGTAGGAGATGGTGACTCCACAAATCGATCAAGCCTTTTTAAAATCACCCTGGTATGCTGACATATGTTTTGTATTATTAAAACTGCAAGCTCCTCCAGGAATAACCAGAACTAAGAAAAGATTTTTGAAAATGCAAGCTTCTAAATTCTGTGTTTTAGATCATACTCTCTTTTGGAAAAATCATGAATGTGTTTTATTAAATTGTCTAATCAAAGAAGAAACTGACAAAGTACTTAAATAGTTTCATGCAGGGGATTGTGGTGGACATTTATATTGGACATCAACTGCTGATAAAATCCTAAGGGCTGGATTTTATTGGCCCACCCTATTTGCTGATATAAAGAAATATGTAACTTCTTTCCATAAGTGTCAAATATTTGAAGGCAAGAAGAAGTTGCTGCCTCTACCCCTCAAGCCCATTTCCACTGAAAGACCATTTCAACAATGGGGTTTAGACTTCATTGGGGAAATCCACCCTTCATCCTCAGGCCAGCATAAATGGATTTTGACTGCTATAGACTATTTTACCAAGTGGATAGAGGCCATTCCTTGTAGGCAAGCCAATGACTCAGTAATCATGCAATTGTTAGAGACCAACATCTTGTCTAGGTTTGGCTGTCCTAAAAAAATTATAACAGACAATGTTGTTGCTTTTAAATCCAAGAGAATGATCACTTTTAGCCATAAATACCACATTACTTTAGGCCATTCCACAGCCTATTACCCTCAAGGTAATGGTCTAGCTGAATCCTCCAATAAAATCCTGATCAACGTCATTAATAAAGTCTTGGAGGAGAATAAGAAAAAATGGCATAAAAAGCTTGTCAATGCACTATGGGCAGACAGCATGACTACTAAGAGATCCATTGGCACAAGTCCCTATGAGCTGGTTTATGGTATGGAGGCAGTATTCCCTTCTTCTTTGGGAATCCTAGTGATAAAGTTTCTACAAGAGATATAGGCATAGCCTAATGATATTCATAGAAGAATTAATCAAACAATTCATTTACAACAAACTAGAGAGGAGGTATATCAAAGAGCTCAAGTTTTACAAGAAAAACTTAAAAAGATCTTTGATAAAAAAGACCAAAGCAGAGGATTTCTACATTGGAGACAAACTTTTGAAGTGGTATTCCAGAAGAGAAGATAGGGGAAAACATAGAAAATTTGATTTCCTGTGGAAATTACCTTATACTATTCAGGCAGTACAAGGAAACAACACCTACTTTTTGAAAAGCCTGGATAATACAGAGGCAAATGATGGGCCAATCAATGGTTGAATTCTGAAACACTGTTTCGAGCCAATTTGTTGAAGATATCAACACTTTAATTTGTACATAATAGTGTTTACTTTCTGCAGTTTACTACAACAATAAGATAGGAAATAAGGTGCAGCAAATTTTGAGGGAAAGGCAAGGAATTGTGCCACCTTTTGAATTTATCAGAAGGAGTTGAAAAAGGAGACTTGGGAGTTGTAAAAATGATGACAAATATTCATAATGACTATCCAAAATAGAGCCACAATTATTTGAATCAATTCATGAGAAATATATAGATATTGCAGAGGCACCATTTTGTGTACAACAAAGGAGAAATTTTAGAATACAACAAGAATTGAATATAAGGCCATCTGACCTGCTGTTCTTGACTTTTCACCAGGAAAAGCCATCACCAAGTGGAGCCACTGTTAGGTTCCTATACCACTAGGTTTCATTTTTCATGATTGACTGGAGAAGTGCCAAATATGTTCATCCTTTCCATGTTGCAAAGGTTCCATATTTTGAAGAATTTCACTATGTACAGTTGCTTGACTCTTATCATAGTTCATGAATGACCAAACAGCTTAATCTTGGCCAGGTTCATATTTCAATTTACTTGTCTTAGAATAGAGAATAAAGGTCTGTCAAAACAGTTCAAGCTTGGCAGGTGAGTAGATAGGTAGAGAAGCAAAGGAGCCCAACTGCTTAATCTGGGCCCTTGGAAGAGATAAGGGTAGACTTAGATAGGAGGGCAGCTAAAAGAAAAGAAGAGAACCGGGGTTTTCTAGTTCAAATGCACCCAATGAAAATGAAGAAAAAATGTTAGGTGTAATAGGATGGGTAAGTAGTTTTGATGTTGCAGAAGCAGCTGCATGAGTGTTCTTCTTTCTCAAAGATAGTTCATCTTTATTGGTATCACAACTACCATGACAAAGTGTGGTGAGAAATCAGATGTTGCATGTCTAACTTCCCCTCATTCCCCTCACAATAATCACTTACTAACATCCCACTAGGATATCGAGATCTGCTCAAAATCCCTAGACCATTCCATTTCAGGTGAAAGTTTCAGAAAAATAATGTTTTCTCCATGGACTAAGAAGCCAAATTTATTGTATAAAATCTTTCTTCTTATGACCCTTCTTGTAGCCTAAGTTTTCACTTTTCAAGCTTAGTGCTTTGTTTAAACATCATACCTTTCATATTAACATTCTAACTTTATTATATAGTCCCCATGTAATATTTTCCCCTCCCATACTATGTAAAAATACATAAAAATCCCTAAAAATCTAAATATCCCAACCCCCAGCTCAATACAACCATACACTAAGGTTTACGGGAGTTATTGGTCCACCTGGGGCCAATAACAACCCTCCACATGCTCCACCAAGATTTTTTTGACCTTTGGTTAAACAAATAACCACAACTGCCAACATAAACCATATAAAAACCCCGCTAACCAAAGTTTGAAACCCCATGAAACACATAATTTCGTTGATTTATTATGGTGGGTCCCATGCCATAGCCGCCTACCATTTCCACTCGTCGCCAGCCGTCTGATCATCACCTGCAATTCCAACGTGTGCTGAACAATAGCGTCCAGGGGATGGGAGGTATTTCCGCCGTATGAGGGACGCGTGTCAGCTTCCTGGGATGATCGGAGCTCCTCCTTTCAAAACCACCCTGGCCCAAAGGCGTTGTGGGGAATACTACTTATCTCCCTACTGGCCCCCACTGATGTCATGCCCATGTCATCCACTGATGTCACTACTGTCGCCTCCTATCTGTCCGCCATGTCACATCCTTGTCATCTGCCCACATCAGCGCCATGTCACCTACTTACGTCACCACCTCACCTCCCTGTCACCCGACATGTCATCTGACACATCATCTTCTGCACCCCGCTACATGACAAATAGTTTCGTCACGCTGATGTCACGCGACCGAACGCGCCAAAACCCGCCAAAGTCAATATTTTAGTTAAAAAGGGTTGGGAATGTCGTTTTCGTTTACTTTTGTCTATTTTCTCTATGTAAAGTCTGCATGCCAGTTCACGTTCAAAGGAAACTACTCACCACAGAGTGTGCTTTCAAGCCAAAAATACTCCTCACTCAGTCCTCCAGCGCGGTCTACCACTTGCAAATCATCCAGTCCACTGTTAAAACAGGTATTTACCTGAACTTTCCTCTCGAACCCTGTTTTCTTGAATTTCTTTGCAATATTACCCAAAAGAACCCGAATTTGAATCAAAAACCGTGCTACCTTCGACACTGTACACTATAACTACTCTGTTGCCTATTTTTGCTGAGAAATTTTGCAAACCCAGACCCCTTTTGTAAATTTCCTCCACTATATTGAACTTGAGTTCATTTTTAATTTGCATTTGCTAAAAATGAAAAAGCCCTGAAACATCCTGTTCATTTGTCACTCAAAAGCTCTGGAAAAGTCTCATTTCCCATCGTAAATATTACTTAGTGAGTTAAATACACTTTGCTTCAGTCCGCAAATCTCTGAGAAAACCCCTCAACTATCTATATTCAGTTGTGGCTAAAAACTCTGCAGAACTTTGTTGTCTACTACAAATTCTACACAAAGTCAACTCTGACTTAAATTTGGTCTGCAAAACCCTGAGAAATGCCTCACAGATATCATTTTATCTACTACTATTTCACAGACCTAGTTTCAACTAAAATATCACTGATAAGTTATCAAAATGGAAGCCCCTGCTCTAGTAGCCCTCAATATAGCACCTCTCAATGCACCTCATAAGGAATTGGAATGGCTTCCCTTAGCTGATAGGGATTTTCAAATCCAGGACCTAGCTGGTGACATAAACCATCTCCAAGCATTATGTGAACTCAGGAACAACTACCTAAGCAAAAATATTTCTACGGGATATGGAAATCAAATTTACCCATGTACTACCTCCCCTTTGTCAACGTTTTCCCTTAGATAATTGACCTCTGTTGTGAAAACTATGAACCAACCCAAAGGGCAATCAAAACTCCATTTGGAACTACTCTTTTTCATATAACTCCTGACTCCATAAATCAAATCCTAAACTTGAAATCAACTCAGCTTTTGTTTCCTCTTATTATGAAATTCTTGCTTGATGAAGGTCCCAAACCCTCCAACTCAGAGATAGCTCGAATTGCCTAAGTATTCATGAAACCAAATTGTCAGCCTACAGAGCCACCTCCTTTTCACTATGCATGTTTCAATGAAGTGGGTAAATTACTTGTTGATATGATATCTTATATCCTAGGGTTCAAGACAAGTGAATATATTGATGAAACTACACTAGTCTTATTATCCATATTCACTCCAGGGCAGCCCCCTGTTGTCAAATATAACTATGCTAAATTCATTGCACACAAGATCCATGACTAGCTCTAGAATCTAGACAGGGAGGGAGTCTTCAAGTACTCATCCTACATTTATCATCTTCTCCTATATTATCAGCCAGATAGTTTCCAATTTCCCATTAGAAAATTGGACTCTAAAGGAGAAAATAGGTCTGTAATTTTTTGGACCTCAATGTTACTGGGAACAGTGTCCACTCGGATGTTGCTATTCCCACTAAGACTGGTAGCTATCTTAGAAACAAACAAGTAAAGTCTACTTTCATTTTCCTTTATGAAAATAGATAAGAGTGGAACAAAGGAGACCAACCTTAGTCTTGCGCTTGATTTCCTTGTTTGATTCCTCTCCTTCCTGATAGTGCTTTGCCGCTTCTTCTTCATCTGCCCAGCTTCAAAGAGCACCTTTGGAATCACAACAATATACTACTATCGAAGAACAAAGATCTATATTCATAAATAACACAGTACCAGATATGTGTTAACCATACACATGCATATATAATGAAACATACAAGAATATCGAGGAAAACTTGAATAGCTTTATTAAGATCAAAATTAGCAAGAGGATTACAACCATATGTTCTGACCCAGCATCATCCTCTAGCAAGAAAGCCCTTCTTCACCTCAAGTAAAGCTTAGATCACCCAACACTATGAATATACA
>APFE031372952.1:95951-116386 GCA_000404065.3 Pinus taeda
TTATACATGCCGAAGCATCCAATACCATGGACTGAAAACCATCGCATCCAATACCATGGACTGAAAACCATTGCGTCCAAAAACAAGTGTGAAAATCATGCACAAAACCATAGGTGGGTCCACCTGTTACTGGGAATAGTGTCCACTTAGAGCTGCTATTCCCACTAAGACTGGTAGCTATCTTAGAAACAAACAAGTTAAAACTACTTTCGTTTTCCTTTATGAAAAATAGACAAGAGGGGAACAGGGGACACCAACCTTTGTCTTGCGCTTGGTTCCTTGCTCGGTTCCTCTCCTTCTCGATTGATCTTTGCCGCTCCATTTTTGTCTACATAGCTTCAGAGAGCATCTGTGGAATCAAAGAACCATAATAGTATCGAAGAACAGAGATCTATATTCATAAACAATACAGGATCAGATATGTATTAACCACACAAATGCATATACAATCAAACATACACGAATGTGGAGGAAAAATTGAATAGCTTTATTAATATCAAGAATAGCAAGAGGATTACAACCAATTGTTCTGACCCAGCATCATCCTCCAGCAAGAAAGCCCTTCTTCACCTCAAGTAAAGCTTTGATCACCCAACACTATGAAGTTACACCAGAAAACCAACAACACTTCTCTACAAGATACAAGATTCCAGCCTCTGGATCTCTGTGATGAGGGATCCATATATAGATGATTGTAGGGGGGTGAGTCAGTTTCTAGGATTTTTATTAGTGTCCTCTCCCTGATAGTTCTTGATTCCACTTGGAGATTGATGATCTCTTACTCATCCCTGGTTGAAATCAGAGAGGCAAGTGTCAGAGGGGAAGTTTCTCGAAGATTCTATGATCTTCCACCTCGCAAACTGTCCCTGCCATTTGTCCATTCTCACCCATTGCACCCTACAGAGGGGTCATCTAGTATGCATCACACCCTTTACACTGGGAAGGTGATATGCATCGCACCCTCTGCACTGGGCATTCAGTATGGTCCAGTTTTGACCATTTCTGAGCAGTTTTCTGTGGAGAACTTCTGGGAGATGATGTATTCAGCTGACCTTGTTCCTTTAGGTAGTGAAGCAACACTTTTAGGGACTTAGGAGCCCTTAGTTTATGGACATTTATGATTGGGGTGCAGTGCCCAAAAATGTCTATAACATTTGCCCCCTAAAGCATGAGGTCGTTAATCTTTTGATGTCGGGTGAAATGCTTTACCATGAGGATCCGAATTTTTTTCGAGCCGGAAGGTGACCTGTAATAAGATACAATACAATACATTATCTTCATAATATTTTTCATGATCTAGCTGAGGCGGGCATTCCCATGCTCAGCTTTATAAATTCACTTTCATGTAAATAGGACAGACAACCGTCTGTGTAGCAGATTGATGATTCGGACGGAGTCATCATCCTTTGATTTGGATGATCATCTGTTCGGCAATGATGTACATTTGATCTCTTTATATTTCTGATTATATCGCAGCCCGGATGGATGAAACTAGATCCGGGGTCTTCAAAACTCGTTCTATCTTCACTCGGAGTACAAGTCGATCCATGTGAAAAATGTTCTGGAGTCGAACATGGAAAGACATCGCTTGATTACCAGCTAATGATGTAAGCTGTTAACAGGCGCGAGAGGAGTCACCAATAATGTCAATGATCCTCAAGGTACTATAGTACAATTTGCGTGGCGTGAAAAAGGGACTTGGCGTCGAACGCCATGCAAAATATTCCGGTCGAAGGCCATTGATGTAAACCTGTCGCCGAAAGTGAGAAACTTTCCATTGAGGCATGCAAGCTTCAAAGTACTGAAAGGGGTTGTTCCTAAGTCAACTTCTTGGATAATGAGCTGATGTCGACAAGAAGTGACCCATCGTAGGAGGGCCTTATTGAATCCCACATCTACAATACGGAACGGAGAAAATGATTTTGGAGGTGAAAACGATATGATGATACAGGGTTCAGGGTGGCGGTCATGAAAGAATTGAGCGTGAATGTATTGCAGCGGGTGAGACACAGGTGAATTCTCTGAGCGACTTCTCTTGAACATATTGGTGACACTGACAATGGATTGGTAGTCTTAAACCCAAATATGGATGGTTTGATGGACCAATGGTGATATGACCAGTGAACGGAACAACCCAACCCGACTTGGATGTGGAGAGAAAGTGTCATGTTCAAGAGCGACTTGCTACCAATAAAGTTTCTTCAAGTTTTCTTCCCAATTTTCCCCAGTCATTGCTGACCAGCACCTCTTTATTTTTGTCAAGCTTGAGGAGGATAACATATGTTTGTTCTATAATTTGCCCTTCGGGCGAACCCGTCGCTATGTTTTAACTAGCCTAGCGACAGTGAAGCTCGTTCTCGTCCATTTGGACAGGTTTGTCGCTATTAGGTTTTAACGAGTTTAACGACAAAGATAACTCGGTCCTTTTCAATTTTAGAGAGTCTGAAAGGGATGGAAAGGAAAATCCAATGATTCTTTTTCATCATATAATCCCTTAAGTCCAAAAAAGCATAAAATAATATGAAAGGGATGAATTTTTTATAGTTTTAATGAGCCGAACAAGAAAAGCGCTTGATCTTTTTGTGTAATAATCCCTCAAGTCCAAAAAGATTAAAATCTAGAGGAGGGATAGCACTTCTGATGACTTTAACGAGCTAGAGAGGCCAATCGCTCGACAATCCTTTCATATTTTACGAGTCAGTTGAAAAGAGCTTAAAGGAGACTCGTTTTCTGAGGAACGAATGATGATTTCAGGTAGCGTCTGATTCCAAGTAAGGTTTGGAATTTTCAAATCACGGTAGTGTCACAGGGATGGCTAACAGTGTCACTCTTTGCAGATGTTCCTCGAAAGGGGTAAAAAATCAAATGGAGGCGAATGATTGGCTAAAACATAGTGGAGGTGATGATGAGAACATGATGAAGGCTCAAAAGCTGATGATAATACATTCACAATGGTTATTTACCGGGGATCGGTTCATTTTTTAATGAGCTTAAACTCTGGGGGAAACATTTGCACACTTCTTATGTTTATTTTTTAACAAGCTTGAATCCCGCGCTAAAACTGCTCGTGCCAGTCATATAATAAGGATATCTCATCTAAGATGCCATTTTTTATGGAGCTTGCACCTTTTAAAGCTTTGCCTCGGATTCTTTGTTTATGCAAGCTAGGAAATGACCAATCCGACGAGTTTAAAGGGTTAGAGGACCTACAAATTTAAAAGATAAATGGTCACTCTTTGCTTGCATGCAAAAAGGTTTGCATGCCCCCAGGTATAATGAAAAATTTCCAGGTTACCATATAGAAGCTCTTACTTTCACAAGATAGTTTCCATCCACGTTGCAGATAGAAACACTTCCTGGCTTAGTCCATCTGGACCAGGGTGGTTCTAAATCCCAACCTCCTAACCTTGACGAGGGAATCTTATTCTGGTCTAACTCCCTTTTCCTGTAAGGAAAAGTGCCGAACCAGTCATTTTCCTTCACGGAAACCTACTTTATACCTAGAGTTTCCCTACCGAAGCAGGCCAGGGTGCATGCCCCCCGGGTTTCAGCCATATCCTCCTGAATCACTCACGCTCATCAGGTGAATGGACTGGAGATCAATGAGACATTCCTTGCATGAAAAGACCATTTAGGGATGGCATTTGACTATTTTCCATGTGTGAACTGGGGAATGACAGCTGGTCTACGAGCTTGACCATTTTGCCTTCATGCGGAAAACACATTACTCTAAAGAGTGAGGAGACAACGACTCCCATGCAATAAATATAGTCACGCCCAAGAAGTAGATTATAATCTAGGGGTCCTTGGACTACCATCACGTTCATGTGAATGGTTTTCCTTCTCAAAGTAATGGGCACATTGGGAAGGATCCCTAACGGTCGACTAGTTCCTTTGTCAAAGCCTGTCAGATTTCTCATTTCAGGCAGAAGCGATGGCGAACCAAGTGCTTTCCAAGCAGTTGAGGAAAGGATACTCACAGAAGCCCCTTCATCTATGATGGTACCAGCCATGACCATTATGTAAGCTTGTACAATGATTTGGAATGGTACACTAACTAGTAAACGGGGTCTGCCTAGTAGATTCCAGTCGAAGGAAACGACTAGGTTGCTTGGAGGTGGGACCGAATAGACAGCTGGATACGACTCTAATGAACCTGCTTCCTACGGTAAAGGAACAGGTGGACTACCCCCAAGTTCATCGGAGTCTATGTTTATGAAAAGAATTTGAACGATGTCGTTCTCTTTCTCTTCAGTGACAGTATCATTCGAAGATGATCCCTCTGAAGGCAAAACCGGGTCAACTGTCGCCTCGACCTTTTGACTTCCCTCAGGTGTGGATTCAGAGGGTTTATTTTCAATGATAGATACTTTGACCGACCACAACGGTGTGTCAGTCAGATTTTCAACCAGTGGTGGACTTGGCAAGAGTTTCTTATATCCAGGAGGGAGCCTTCGCGGTGAAGCAGGACGGTCGTCCAAAACTTTTTTGGCTTCGTCTAGGAAGGGACAATAGTGGACGGCGCGATCGCCTTCACACAGGTTACAAGGAAATTTTTGATTCCCTTTTTGTCCAGATACTTCGCTTTCACTGGTTGATAATGTACTTTCAACATGATCATCAGATGTTGACGACACCAGATTGTGCAAACGAGGAGACCAGTCCCTTAAGATCTGAGGGATGCAGGGACAATCTTGATGATAGTGATCTCCTTTGCAAATGACACATGGATATTTAGGTTTAGACGGTGCGGTGTGAGGATTTTCACTAGACGAGACATGGTTGCCCCCTTTTGCTTTTGGCTCCTTCTTCTTCTTTTCCATTTTCTCTTTCCACTTCTTCTTCTTCTGAGTTACTTGATCTTTAGCCTTACCAGCTTCATCAAGCGAAGAGGAAGGAGGAGAGGGAGAAACGGAAGAAGTGGAAGGTCGGGGGGTAACTCTAGCATCACCTAGTTGCTGACTTGACTGTTTAGGAATTATGGTCTTCTGAATGAGAGAGGTAGAGAAGAGCCATATGGGAAAACCAATCGTCAACCCTGGAAGTGAAAATGTGGCCATATGGGGTGCACTAACATCTCCCCAAGAGGTGAAAGGACTAGGATTTCCTCCAAGGGGAAATCCTTTGTTGGTAGACTCCATTTTTCTCAACCTAAAGACCAATGAGGGAATTTGTGATGTTATTCCAATTAAAATACATTTTAGACGCTTCGACACAACTTGTTTTTTCAATTTTTAAGAGTTGAGAAAAAACAAAAGATGACTCTAGTCGCCTTCAATTTTTAATGAGCCTGAAGTGAAAAATGCTTAGATGGACCTTTTCCTTTAAGGAGTCTGAAAAGGAATGAAAGAGACTTCTCTGGAAATCTAGGCAGAGGGATTACCAATCCAAACGCAAAATTGCATAATACTTTTTACGGTACGACAGTCAATCTTCCCAAATGCTGTGTTCAATGCATTGCAATCGATAGGGCGGCAGACACGACTTCCTAAGGATAAAGGATATAGCCTATTGTGGTATCCTAGTATATACTCGACGGTACGTGGGAGCACAAGTCTGTACTGGAACTTGTCGTCTCAAAGTGGAGGAATCATCCAACCAACAATGAAAACAACAGTTACCACGTTATACGACGTCGGAATACGTCTCTAGCCTAGACTTCTAGATGTTGTGCGTTAGGGTCGAAAGCATTTTTAGATTCATTAAATTTATTTTATAGTTGATCTTGTTTAAAAATTTTCCTTTCAAGTTCACCACGTGATGTGTATACAATTCCTAAAATGCAGTCTACGATGATAAACAGATGTTTAATCTTCTTTTGGCAATGAAAATCCTAGCTACTAAGGAAAGAGAACTGAGGGTCTTTCAACAAAGAGAACGAAGCACACACTAAATGCACTGTCCTAAATCAAACCAAGAAATCTAAATGCAAATGCACATGCATGTATTTGTTTTCAGCCTTCTTAATATATGAATGACAAGAAGAACGCTAAGTGCAAATTTGAATTATTTTCCAAAGCGACAATACTAACAAATTCCTTTTTCAAAATGAAATGAAGATAAGGACGACATTTTGCGATTTCGAAATGAAAATTGTTTTCGACACTTTAAAAACTACTAATTCAAATCACATACAAGGTAACAGTACAATCGAATATCAAGAACAATGGGATTCTCTTCTATGACTGAAAATGACACTTGTGACACTTTCAGATCGAGGAACGACAGTCTGATTATGCTACTTCTTTGTAAAAGAGAAATGGAAATGGAACACAATACAAAAGAACACTTACAGTTCTTTGCACAATGGAGGCGGAATGATGGAAGAGAAGAGGGTTTCCATAGATATATACTGACCACAGACATCAAAACTCCTGAATAGAACTGAAAATAGTGAAGAAAAAATCAAAGTCTGAAGGTAAAGTTAACATTCCCTGACAATCGCACCTGTCACACAGGGAATCTAGTATGCAGCGCACCTACTGCACATGGGAAGTGTGATGCATATAGACTGCCTTGAAGGGAGGGTGCGATGGTACCAGTGGGAGACTTTTATCCAGTCTTTGATCAAAATTTGCAGTTCAGTTCAGGGATTTAGGCCGAGTAAGTGATGTTTAGTAAATATAAATCACAGGGGGTTAATCTAAGGAGGTTACTAGAGCCACCACTTAGGGCAATTAGAGTGTTTGCAGATTGATTGTTCAATTTATAAACAAAACCCGGAGATAGACTGAAGCATCATTGATCTACTTTGCATTTGAATAGAAAATGCAGTTCGAAGGCTAGTTGGCTTGACTTCAGGCTCTGTCTGTAAGTTTATAAAACAAACAAAAAATAGACTGACAAACAATCTATTCGCTCCCTAGTGGAGTCGCCATTTTGTTACCGGGAATAGTGTCCACTTAGAGCTGCTATTCCCACTAAGACTGGTAGCTATCTTAGAAACAAACAAGTTAAAACCTACTTTCATTTTCCTTTATGAAAAATAGACAAGAGGGGAACAGGGACACCAACCTTTGTCCTTGCACTTGTTCCTCTCCTTCTCGATAGACCTTGCCACTCTTCTTTGTCTACACAGCTTCAGAGAGCACCTGTGGAATCAAAGCAAATAATACTATCGAAGAACAGAGATCTATATTCATACAATACAGGATCATATATGTATTAACCACACAAATGCATATATAATCAAACATACAAGAATGTGGAGGAAAACTTGAATAGCTTTATTAATATCAAGAATAGCAAGATGATTACAACCAATTGTTCTGACCCAGCATCATCCTCCAGCAAGAAAGCCCTTCTTCACCTCAAGTAAAGCTTAGATCACCCAACACTATGAAGTTCCACCAGAAAACCAACAACACTTCTCTACAAGATACAAGATTCCAGCCTCTGGATCTCTGTGATGAGGGATCCATATATAGACGATTGTAGGGTGGTGAGTCAGCTTTTGGGATTTTGATTAGTGTCCTCTCTCTAATAGTTCTTGATTCCACTTGGAGATTGATGATCTCTTACTCATCCCTGGTCAAAATCCGAGAGGCAAGTGTCAGAGGGGAAGTTTCTGGAAGATTCTATGATCTTCCACCTCGGAAACTGTCCCTGCCATTTGTCCATTCTCACCCATCGCACCCTATACAAGGGTAATCCAGTATGCATTGCACCCTTTACACTGGGAAGGTGATATGCATCGCACCCTCTGCACTGGGCATTCAGTATGGTCTAGTTTGGACCATTTCTGAGCAGGTTTTTGTGGACAACTTCTGGGAGATGATGTAATCAGCTGACCTTGTTCCTTTAGGTAGTGAAGCAACACTTTTAGGGACTTAGGAGCCCTCAATTTATGGACATTTATGATTGGGGTGCAGTGCCCAAAAATGTATATAACACCGCCCATCCTAACATAGGGTCCTAAACCAAAATTTTCCGCGGTGCTGTCCTGGACCCCACAAAGCGGGGTTACAGGTACACCTCAAACCCCTTGTGAACCCCCTGTTACACAATTGTTGCAACGAAGGGGAGCTCTACCCCCCTGACCACCCAGTTAACTACGTGGGCTAGTCATGGGAAGAATATAACACAACCCAACACATAACACTTTCTTGTAGAATCCAATTTTACTCAGAATGGTGGCGTTGGAAAGAGGACACAGAGGGCTACCACATCTCACAATTTTAGACCTTAAAGATCTGAAATGTCAGATATACATTAGATTCAATATTGAGCTCCTACAAAGTGAAAAAAGGTGTGTAGTTTTTTTAAACATTTGCATAAGTTTGGCTTGAAAAATTTGTTTGAAGGTATTCAAACGGTATAGTGAAGCATAATTAGCATTAATTGATCCACTGAAGAAAGAAAATGGAAACACCTACTAAGGAACCTGAAAGCTCTAGCATGACTCATGAAGAAGAGGAAGAAATGCAACATGACATATCAAAATTACGAGACCAAGTGCAACAAAATTCACTCTCACAAAAAGTAACAGAAGTTAAGATAGATGGTTTACAGAAAGGTGTGGAAGCTAAGATAGATGGCATGGAAGGTAATATGGATGGTTTAAATAAATACATGGAAGCTAAGATGTATTTTTTGAAGAAAGTCATGGAAGCTAAGATGGAAGGAAAAATGGAAGATTTGAAGACAGATTTGACAAATTTTCTACAAGAAATGTTTACTGATGGTGAAAGGGTAGTAAAGGAAACACATGATGAGAACAAAATAAATGTTAATCATGATTTCATAGACTCTGACATTGGATGGAAGACCCACCATGTTCCAAAGATCGATATGAGGAAGTTTGATGGCAAGGATCTCGTAACATGGATACTACAGATGGAAAAATATTTCGATCTCCATAATATGCAAAACGCACAAAAGGTATGCATTGTTACTTTATATTTGGAACCATACCAGTTTGTATGGTATCGATGGCTTTGCTCTTGTAAACAAATTGTCACTTGGGAGATTTTTTCGGAAGGAATGATAGCACATTATGAGGATACAAAAAGCAACACATTTTTTAGCCAATTGATAAATCTCAAACAAAAGGGTTCAATGATGGAGCACATTCAAGACTTCCAAAAATTGAATATAAGGGTAAAATATATTCCATAGGAGCATAGGATTGATGTGTTCGTAGGGACTTTAAAGGATAACATCCAACATGAAGTTCACCTTTAGGAACTTTATTCATTGGAGAAGGCATTCAGGTTGGCACGAACAATTATGTCAACAAGGAAACCTACCACTCACAACTATAAATATGGAAGTGTTTTTTCTCCTAGCCTTCCACAACTTATAGGTTTGACACCACAAAAATTGGTAGAAAAAAGAGCAAGAGGGCTTTGCTACAGTTGTGATAGAAAATACACTAAAGTTCATAAGTGTGCTGAGAAGAAATTATTTTACATAGATTGTGAAGAGAAGGAAGAAAAGGAACAAGAAACATCAAAAGAATAGGATGCACACCAGGAACAAACGCTAGAGAAAGAAGAAATGAGTCTAACCATATCTTGTAATGCATTGGCTGGAATTACCACTCCTAAAACTATGAAGATAGAAGGACATATCAAGAAGAAAAAGGTAATAATGTTGATTGATTCAAGAAGTACCCATAATTTTATTCATTGTAATATAGCCAAGGAATTGTATTTCTTCCTATATCCAACACCAGAGTGTCAAGTTATTGTTGTAAGTGGAGGAACCATAAATTTTTGTGGAAAGTACCATAATATCAATCTATCCTTGGGAGAATATGTATTGAATAGCCCAATGCTTTCCATTCTAATGGGTGGTGTTGATGTTGTACTAGGAGTCCAACGGCTACAATCCCTGGGTACAATAGCTTTTAATTTTCAATAAATTTGCATGAAATTTTGTTCAGAAGGAAAAGAAGTTGAAGTAAGGGGTATTGTAGGGAAACCAAGAAAGATAATCAGCTCTAACAGAATGTAAAATCTTCTAAAGAAATAAGAACAAGGCGTAATTGCAAAATTATGTTCACTAGAGGTTCCCACATTGAATAATCTATTTCTCCATATCTCCAAATAGCCTTGGAAAATCATTCCAAGGTATTTGAGACTCCAAAAGGCCTCCCACCTATTCGTGACCATGATCATGCTATTAATTTGATTCCAGGAAGTGTTCCTCCAAACATCATTCCTTCCAAATATCCCTATGCCCAAAAGAGTGAAATTGAACATATGGTTGCATAAATGCTAGAGGCTGGTATAATTCAACCTAGTCAAAGTTCTTTCTCAGCTCTAGTAGTATTGGTTCACAAGAAGGATGGATCATGGAGCATGTGTACAGATTATAGGGAGCTCAACAAGCTCACTATTAAATATAAATTTCCCAATCCTATCATTGATAAATTATTGGATCAATTGCATGGATCAATTTACTTCACCAAGTTGGATATTTGTTCAGGATATCATCAAATCAGAATGAAGATTGAAGAAATTCTAAAAACAAAATTTAGAACTCATGAGGGTCATTATGAATTTTTTGTCATGCCTTTTGGCCTTACAAATGCACCTTCTATATTTAAAGGTTTGATGAATTCCATTTTCAAACTCTTCCTTAGAAAATTTGTGTTAGTACTTTTTGATGATATACTAATCTACAACAAGACTTGGAAGGATCATGTTCAACATGTAAACAAGGTGCTCAAACTATTGGAGGAGATATAGTTATATAAAAAAACTCCAAATGTTTCTTTGGAGTACACGAAGTAGAATATTTGGGTCATATTGTATCTCATGAAGGTGTTAAGGTAGACCCTAGCAAAATTAAATCCATTAATTAATGGAAAATCCACACATCCATAAAGCATCTGCGAGGATTTCTCGGGTTGACAGGATTTTATCGCAAATTTGTTAAGAATTATGGGAGAATAACAACACCTTTAACAACATTATTGAAGAAATATGCATTTTCATGGACTCCAGAAGAAACAAAGGCCTTTGAACATCTTAAAGAGGTAATGTGCCAAGCACCGTTCTTAGCTATGCCAAACTTCAAAAAACTTTTATTATGGAATGTGATGCCTCGGGAAATGGAATTGTTTTTGTTTTAATGCAAGAAGAATGACCCATTACTTTTGAAAGTCATCCAATCAAAGGAAAGTATTTACAAAAGGTTATTTATGAGAAATAAATGTTGGCTATACTACATGCACTTAAGAAATGGAGACCCTAACTAATGGGAAGACACTTCAAGGTAGAAAAGAACCATGATAGTCTTAAATACCTTTTAGAACAAATATTATCTTCAAAAGAGTAGCAAAATTGGGTCACAAAGATGTTGGGTTATGACTTTGAAATCATTTACAAAAAGGGGAAGCAAAATGTTTTGGGAGACGCACTAACAAGAAAGGATGAGGATGTGGAAGCATTGCTTTGCACCATTTGTATTATCCATCTAGATTGGATAAACAAAGCAAGGGATGAATGGAAGAATGATGAAGAAGTGTGGGCACTCATTCAAAGCTACAACAAGATCCCAATAAATCTGATACATTTAGTTGGAAAAACTATTCGTTATGGTACAAAGATCACTTATACATATGTAGGAATTCCCAACTCAAACAAAAGATTCTTATGGAATTGCACACTTCTCCCTTAGGAGGGCACTCAAGATTTTTAAAAACTTACCACAGGGTTAAAAAGGAATTTTTTTAGGATGGCCTTAATGTTGACACCTAATCATCAGGATTAGGTGAATAACTATAACTGATGTAAACACATAATAAAAAATATGAATAGTCACCGGGAGATGAAATGAATAGTCTCTCCCTCCTATATATAATTAAAGATCAACCTGAATGAATATTATGAATTGTTTTTGAGGAGTTACCTCCTGGTTTGACATGGTATCAGAACCAGCGCCATTTTTAGCTTCCAGATCCATTTTGTAACTCCCTTCTGCCATTTCTTCAGAAGTTTGTCTTACATTTTCCTGCAAATTTTCTTGGTATAGCCTCCCACACTCCTCCACTTTCATGCTCTGGTGCATTCTTTTCCCAGAATATTGCATTGGTGTGGTCCAATAGCACTACTCTCTGGCGCTCTTGGTGATAATATTGCATTGGTGTGGTCTGACGTGGTGTGGTCTAATAACGCTGTTCTCTGGTGTTCCCATATCAGAGTAATAACTTATGGAGAATTTTTTTCATAAGCTGCTCTAGCGGTTTACAGCTTGTGTCAGAGGATGCAATTGTATTTGCTATGTATGAGGGAATCCATGTGCTTCAAGGCACAGGAAGTGGTTGTCTTTTCAAATTTTTCATGCATACAACCCTAGCCTCCTCTCCCACTATCACGCATACGTTGGCCCTCACTCTGCACATTATCTTGGTGATCTCGACCCTCTCCACTCTAGCAATGGTGGCCTATGGTTGATATGTTGTTGTTCAGGTGACCTTGTTGTGGCTCTTTGGCTGCAAGCGGAGGAATGGTAACTAATTACATTAAACACTATGGTATTACATATAATGCTACGGTTTTACTTTAAACATTGAATGCATTCATATCCCGCTGTCATAACTCAACATACCTATCCATCCACTCTCCATACTTCTACACAGTTAAACACAACGCCATCACCAGTCCTTGGCTCCTCTATTACGTTGAATATTGTCCAGTTAATACATAGTTTTTGTATTACAGTTTTTGTATTACCACTTATTTCATAACCGTGGGGTCTCCACTGTTGTTGTCATAATCTGTTCAGTTTCTTTTATGGTATCACTCCACCACCACTGTCATAATACTCCCAACACGACTTAATACCAACCTGTTTGGCCATTAAGCCATTCAATTGATACGTTGCTCCAATGCTATTGATGTCCAGAGCCTATGCATGAGAGCCTCCTCTCCAGCGCGAATGGTATGATTTTCTTTTTTTTACTGACTTTGAGTTGTTGCATTGTATATGGCATTGAATATTAGAGTCGGTGAATGGTGAATGCTATTACCTTGTGGTTTATCGTATTACATTTTGTACAATATACCTCTGTCTCCATATATCAGAATCAATTTTTTTAGCAGTAGAAGTATTTTTATAGCATTTAGGTTTTACAATGCATTCAGTCATATCTATTATGAGAGTAGTTCTCGCTAGAAAGGAGAACTATCCTGAGTGGTCCAGGAAGATAAAACAAATCCTCATTTTCAATGAGTTGTGGAAAGGAGTGTGTGTTGGAGATGGATACAAAGAGCCAGAATAGCCTACCTCAGACAAGGAGTTCGCCATTTGGGAAAATAAGAACAACAAAGCTTATGCATTAATTGCAGCATCTGTAAGTGAAGAGGTGAGTCGACATATTTCACCATTTTCAAATGCTTTCGAAGCCTTACAAAATTTGAAAGAACTATATGATTCACACTCTACACTTGAAGTTGTTCAACTCATGATTAAACTCTTCTCTCTTGAATTACCAAATAATGATCCTCTTGCTCTTGCATTTGAAGTAAAATCTATAATGCATGATATCAAAGCCACTAAGGTTGAACTGGATATTCCTCTTCTATATTTTTTCAAGTCACTTTATCCTACTTACTCCAATTATCTTGAGTCATTGCAAGTAAATGGAAATCTCAAAGATATTACCTTTGACTCTCTTGTGAAAAAATTTGTTGAAAGAGAGAAAGCTTTTGGAAAGAAGACAACCCCTGAATCTTTTGAAGAGGTAGTGTCCCTTGATCATAAATAAAAGAATCTTTCCCAATATTCTTCCAAAGGAAGAGGTGGTTGAAGAGGAAGCGGAAGATATTTCAGAGGCGGAGGGCAGACACTCTCAAGGAGAAAAGTCAGATTTGCACTGCATACGTTGCAAAAGAAATGGATCACATGATGCCTCCACATGCAAGTTACCTTGGGACAAAATTGAGTAGCAAAGAAACCAACCCAAAGGCAAAACTAATCACATAGACAAAGGTAAAGCACCTGAATTGCTCATTATATTGTGGCACAATGTAATATTGGGGTAAATGAAGACTTATTTAATTCTTCACTTGCTTCTTGGAAAAATGATTGGTTGCTTGATTCAGGAGGAACTTGCCACATGAATCATAGAATTTTTTTTTTTAAGAATTTACTGACAATGTTGATGGAGCAGTATAATTTGTAGACCAATCAAAACTCGAGCCTTCAGGGCTTGGCACAATTAGGCTTAAATTGATCGGTCTTCTAGACTTTATTTTTCATCATGTTCTATATCTCCCACAGCTGAAGAGAAATTTTCTATCCTTGGTCCACATCTGCTAGCAAGGTCACTCCATTCATATGTTTGATGGCAAGATTGAGGTGAGAAAATCATCTGACTGCTCACTTGTCATGAGGGGGATAGAAGAAGAAAGGCTTCTCAAGCTATAGGGTACCTATACTCATGCACAACATTTCTCATACAATTCTCATTATGAATAAGGTACACTTCCATCAATTTTATTATGGCATGATAGATCTAGACATTTGAACTATGACAACGTCCGCTTGTTGAAGAAAAATGGTGTTACTGGTTTGCCTACAATTCCTAGGAAACTTAAGCAATGTGATGCTTGCATTCTCGGAAATCATAGCAAACAATCTTTTCATGATTCAGATTCAAGAGCACATAGAAAACTTGAACTCATTCATTCATATTTACGTGGTCCAATGCATGTTCCTTATACAAATGGAAACACATATATGATGACATTTATTGATGAATACACCAGAATGTGTTGGGTTTATTTATTGAAGAACAAATTTGATGTTTTTCAAACATTCAAGAGCTTTCATACATGGATTGAAAATGATGCACAATATTGTATTGGATCTATTCACACTAATAATGGAAAATAATAGACTTCAAATGAATTTGAAAACTATCTTTGCCAACACGAGATCAAACATCAAACACTTGTGTCTTATAATCCCCAACAGAACAGTGTAGCTGAAAGAATGAATAGGATAATCTTAAATATGGTGCACTCCATGATGTTTTTCAAAAATGTAAAATTGATGTTTTGGGCTGATGCAGTTCTATGTGTTGTATATATAAAGAATAGATGTCCATATAATGCTATCAGAAACAAGACTCCCTATGAAATGTGGTATGGACACATTCCTTCGGTAAAGCATCTCACGGTCTTTGGTTCCACCTGTTATGCCTTGATACTAAAGGTACATAGAAACAAACTTGGTGCATGAAGTCTTAAGTGTATCTTCCTAGGGTATTCAAACACCTCCAAAGCATACCGTCTCTATGATGAATTCAATAAAAAGTTTGTTGTATCTAGAGATGTAATCTTTCTTTAATCATCCAAAACTAACAATGTTGTGGAGCGGGAACTTGATCGCTTGGATAGATTCACAAATGCAAAATCATTTCAAGAATTCGATAATCAAATTCCACATCTTGAAGGGGGGATTCCTATGCAAGATCAACCTGTGGAATATTCTTCTGAAGCACTCTCTCTCCCGCATGAAACTCCAACATTGGATGATACTTTAAGTGATGTGATTGATAGAATTGGAATACTCAATCTTGATTCAATCCTAACTCAACCAATGGAGCATCCTAGATCATTTGAGAAAGGTCCCCCAAAGTGGTTGACAAAGACACTTGAAATTTAAATAATGAATCCATACAGGTGAGGATAGTTTTGTATAGAGGACGAATGACCTGTTATAGAGTTATATGAACCCAACGTTTCGGACTACCAAGTGAGTCCATCATCAGGGGATGCGATAATAGATATTCTAGAGATATTCATGATGTATCCATGAGTTATATTTTAAGTTATATATATAGGTTATGCAAGAATTAATCTAAGAAATTAGGTCGGCCAATCTCCACTTAATTTGTTAATATTCAGATTTATTTATTTATTTTAATTTGTTTACTTACTTAATTAATTTGTTTAATTAATCAATTAGTTTGTTTAATTACTTAATTAATTGTTAAATTAATTAATTAGTTGTTTAATTAATTAATTAATTTGTTTTAATCGATTCCCTAATTAATTCCTCCTTTATTTAACACTTGAAAATGTTCATCCTGATGAGTTCGGAAAGACAGGAACTAGAAATTCAAACCGCCAAAATGGAGGTGATGTAGATGACTTTGATTCACCTGTTGATATGGATGTTTCTTATGATTGTGAATTGAATTTTTCTATAGATTTTGAGCCAACTTCCTTCAAAGAAGCTACTTCTCATTATGAATGGAAAGAAGCAATGTAAAAGGAGTATGATTCCCTGATAAAGAATGGCACTTGGAAGCTGGTTGATCCTCCATTAGGAACCAAACCAATTGGTTGCAAGTGGGTCTACAAGAACAAGTATAAAGCTGATGGCTCACTTGATAAGCACGAAGCCAGGCTTGTGGAAAAAGGTTTTGCATAGAAGGAAGGGGTCGATTATGAGGACACTTTGTCCCCCATAGCAAAATGGGCTCCCATCCGGACACTTTTTTCCCTAGTAGCTCATAACGGTTGGAAAGTCTATCAAATGGATGTAAAAACTGCTTTCTTGAATGGAGATCTAAAAGAGAATGATTTTATGTCCCAACCTAAAGGATTTTCTGTGAAAGGACATGAACATAAAGTATGCAAACTTGTGAAATCCTTCTATGGCCTCAAACAAGCACCACAAGCCTGGTATGAAAAACTAACTGAGCATCTTCTGAAACTCAATTTCAAACATTATGATCTTGATGATGCAACTTTATTTGTCAAGAAAGTTGGAAAAATAGTTGTATATCCTATGGTATATGTAGATGATTTTGATGAGAGGAAACAATAAAAGCTACTTTGCATCCATAAAGAAGGAATTGAGGAAAGGTTTTGAAATGACTGATTTGGGCTATGTTCATTACTATCTTGGTATTGAAGTAACTCAACATCCGAAGTCCATATTCCTTTCTCAAAAGAAGTACATTGGAGATCTATTGAACAAGTTTGGCATGACAAAATGCAATCCTCATACTACTCCAATGGAACAAAAGTTAAAGCTCACATCCATTGAAGGAAAAGAATTTGAAGATGCAACAAAGTATAGACAACTTGTAGGAAGTTTCAACTACCTAACTACTACCAGACCAGACATTTCATTTGTTTTTGGAATCCTCTCCAGGTTTATGCAAAAGCCTTGTGAGGGACATTGGTCTGCTGCAAAAAGAGTTCTAAGCTACTTGAAGGGAACTCAAGACTTTGGAATCAAGTATACACAGGTGGATGATTTCAGCTTGATTGGATACTCTGATTCAGACTTTGATGGAGACAAAGAGACTTGGGTATCTACCTCAGTTTATGCTATGATTCTTGGATCAAGAACTGTCTCCTAGAGATCACGCAAACAATCAGTTCCAATAGATTCCACAATAGAGGCAAAATATGTGGCAGCAGCTGAGGCAATAAAAGAAATTGTGTGGCTCAGGAAAATTCTTGAAGATTTGTAGGTAAAACAAATACAATCGACTCCACTCATGATTGACAATACCTTAGCATTAAAGTTGGCCAAGAACCCAAAGTTCCATGATCAAATGAAGCACATCAATACTAAATATCATCTAGCTCGACATCATGTTGAGGCAAAAACAATCCATCTCCGCCATTGTTTCACTAATGAGAAAATTGTAGACATCTTCACCAAAGCGCTTGGAAGAGAAAAGATTGAAGGATTCATAACGATGCTTGGACTCACCAACATCCCTTCAGATTAAGGGGGGGAATGTTGACACCTAATCATCAGGATTGGGTGAATAACTGTAATTGAAGTAAATAAATAATATAAAATATGAAGAGTCACCGAGAGATGAAACGAACAGTCTCTCCCTAATGTATATAATAACGACCAACCTGAATGAATATTATGAATTTTTTTGAGGAGTTACCACCTGGTCTGACACTTAAATTGGATATTCAAAAGTTTGTGGTAGAATGTTTGGTTTTCCAACAAAATAAAGCTAAAATAATTAAGACCCCAGGTTTATTACAAACTTTATCCATTCGAAGCCAACGTTGGGAGGAGGTTTAAATGGGTTTTATCACAGGTTTATCCAAGTCTAAAGGAACACGTGTCATCATAGTGGTAGTTGACAGACTTACCAAGTATGCACACGTTTGTGCAATATCTCATCCATTTAAATCCAGTACAATTTCTACAACATTTATTGTTATGAAACTAGCTCACCAAAAGATAGAAAAAATAGATCAACGCCTTAGAATTCAGCCTCTTTGATGGGGCAACCTCCTTTACATTACAAAAATGAACAATTCTTGGATGATACAAATGACTAAAACTCCCTTCTATATATAGGAGTCTAAGGGGTCACAATATAATCAAGCCAACATAACAGTAATAACGTAATGGAACAACAATAACAATAGTGGGTTTCTATGGGGCGCACTAATAATAATATGGGGACAATAGAGGCACAATAATAACAATAAGTGCTACAATGAAAAAAGTAATGTCAGAATCACTAGTATTATAGGGACCTAACATGCCCCTCTCCTTTCTAAAATCATTGTCCTCAATGTTTGAGTAGTTCTGGACGCTTCTATATAAAATTCCCATCTTCCCATGTGGAATCTTCAGCAGATAAGTTCTTCCACTTGATATACTCTGAAATTGATCGATTTTTTAGCTGTCGAGTTCTTGTTTCTATGACTGCTTTTGGTTCCAGTATGATTTTTCCTTCCTCATCAAGTTCTAAGTTAGTCACCTATAACCTTCTTTAAACATGAAACATGGAAACCTGGGTGCACTCGAGAAGCTGCAAGAAGCTCCAATTTGTATGCCATAGTACTAATGTTTTGTAACACCTTGTACGGACCATAATATTTTGGTGATAATTTATTATACTTCTTAGCTTTCTTGAGGGACATTTGTTTATATGGTTGTAGCCATAGGAATACCCAGTCACCTACATCAAAAGTTCTTTCACTGCGATGTTGATATGCCTGTTGTTTCATTCTATTCTGCGCCACTGTGAGCTTATCCTTTAAGAGTTGGAGAACTTGTTGTTGATGCTCAATGTGATGTTCCACTGCTTGAACCTTAGAATTTTCTCTTAAATATGATGTGATGGATGGTGGATGATATCCATAAAGTGCCATAAATGGGGTCATTTTTGCTACAATATAGAAGGAAGTGTTATACCACCATTCAGCCAGAGGCAACCATTTGACCCATTGTGTCTATTTATGAAATACAAAGCAACAAATATATCCTTCCAAACATTTGCTTACTATCCCATTTTTCCCATCAGATTGAAGAAAGATGAAGTATGAGCTAACTAAGTACGGAGACAAAATAATTTTGTCCAAACATTTCCAAGGAAAATGGGATCTCTGTCGCTTACAATATTCTTTGGGTTTCCATGTAGCTTTTATTTGTTTCCATAAATGTAGTATAAATTGTATTGGCTTTAAATGGATGCGATAATGCACAAAATTGTGCATACTTGGTAAGTCTGCCAACTACCACCATGATGACACTCTTTCCTTCGGACTTGGGTAAACTTGTGATAAAATCCATTGAAACCTCCTCCAAATGGTTGCTTGGAATGGATAAATATTAATAGACTTGGGGTCTTAATTGTTTCAACTTTATTTTTTTGGCAAACCAAACATTCCGCCAAAAAATTTTGAATATCTGATTTAAGGCCATCCCAAAAAAATTCCTTCTTAACCATGTGGCAAGTTTTTAAAAATCCTGAGTTCCTTCCTAAGGAAGAAGTGTGCAATTCCATAAGATTCTTTTGTTTGAGTTGGGATTTATTACATAGGTATAAGCGATCTTTGTACCATAACGAATCATTTTTGCAACTAAATGTATCAGATGTACTAGGATCTTGTTGTAGCTTTTGAATGAGTACCCACACTTCTTCGTCATTATTCCATTCATCCCTTGCTTCATTTATCCAATCTAGTTGGATTATAGAAATGGCACACAACAATGCTTCCACATCCTCATCCTTTCTTGAGAGTGCATTTGCCACAACATTTTTCTTCCATTTTTTGTAGATGATTTCAAAGTCATAACACAACATCTTTGTGACCAATTTTTGTTGCTCTTCATTGGATAATGTTTGTTCTAAAAAGTATTTAAGACTATCATGAACCATTTTTACCTTGAAATGTCTTCCCATTAGGTATGGTCACCATTTCTTAAGTGCATGTAGTATTGCCAACATTTCCTTCTCATAAATAGCTTTGTGTAAATACTTTCCTTTGATTGGATGACTTTTGAAAGAAATGGGTTTTTCATCTTGCATTAAAACAACACCAATTCCATTTCTTGAAGCATCACATTCCACAATAAAGGTTTTTGTGAAATCCGGTGTAGCTAAGACCGGTGCTTGGCACATTGCCTCTTAAGATTTTCAAAGGAATTTGTTGCTTTTGGAGTCCATGAAAATGCATCTTTCTTCAATAATGTTG
>APFE031372952.1:116603-129507 GCA_000404065.3 Pinus taeda
ATAATGTTGTTAGAGGTGCTACTATTCTCCCATAATTCTTAACAAACTTGCAATAATACCCTGTCAACCCGAGAAATCATTGTAGATTCTTGATGGATGTGGGGATTTTCCATTCATTAATGGCTTTAATTTTGCTACGGTCTACCTCAACACCTTCATGACATACAATATGACCCAGATATCCCACCTCTTGTACTCCAAAGAAACATTTGGAGCTTTTTACACATAATTGTTTCTCCTCCAATAGTTTGAGCACCGTGTCAATATGTTCAACATGATCCTTCCAAGACTTGTTATAGATTAGTATATCATCAAAAAATAGTAACAAAAATTTTCTAAGGAAGGGTTTGAAAATGGAATTCATCAAAGCTTGAAATGTAGAAGGTGCATTGGTAAGGCCAAAAGGCATGACCAAAAATTCATAATGACCCTCATGAGTTATAAAAGTTGTTTTCGCAATTTCTTTAGTCTTTATTTTGATTTGATGATATCCTGAATGAAGATCCAACTTGGTGAAGTAAATTGGTCCATGCAATTCATCCAATAATTCACCAATGACAAGAATAGGAAACTTATCTTTAATAGTGAGCTTGTTGAGCGCCCTATAATCCAGACACATGCTCCATGATCCATCCTTCTTGTATACCAATACTACTGGAGCTAAGAAAGAACTTTGACTAGGTTGAATTATACCAGCGTCTAGCATTTCTGCAACCATACGTTCAATTTCACTCTTTTGGCCACAGGGATATTTGTATGACCTGATGTTTGGAGGAACACTTCCTGGAATCAAATGAATAGCATGATCATGATCACGAATAGGTGGGAGGCTTTGGGAGTCTCAAATACCTTGGAATAATTGTCCAAGACTTTTTTGAAATCTAGAGAAATAGATGATTTCGATGTGGGAACCTCTAGCGAACATAATTGTGCAATTACGCCTCGTTGTTCCTTCTTTAGAAACTTTGTCATACTGTTAGAGCTGATTATCTTTCCCAGTTTCTCGACAATACCACTTAAATCAACTTCATTTACTTCCACATAAAATTTCATGAAAATTAAAAGCTATTGTACCCAAGGATTGTAGCCATTGGATTCCTAGTGCAACATTAGCACCACCCATTGGAATGGAAAGCATTGGTCTATCCTATACATGTTATCCCATGGATAGCTTGATATTATGGCACCTTTTAGAGCAATTTATGGTTCCTCCACTTGAAACCATCACTTGACACTCTGATGTTGGATATAGGAAGCAATTCAATTCCTTGGATATCTTACAATGAATAAAATTATGGGTACTTCCTGAATCAATCAACACTATTACCTTTTTCTTCTTAATATGTCCTTCTATCTTGATAATTTAAGAAGTGGTAATTCCAGCCAATGCATTACAAGATATGGTCGGATTCATTTGTTCTTTATCTAGAGTTTGTTCCTAGAGTATATCCTCTTCTTTTGACTTTTCGTATTCCTTTTCTTCCTCCTCTTCACAATCTATGTAGAATAATTTCTTCTCAGCACACTTATGACCTTTAGTGTATTTGCTATCACAAAGGTAAAAAATCCTTTTTGCTCTTTTTTCTTTCAATTGTTTTGGTGTCAACCTTGTAGGTTGTGGAAGGCTAGGGGCAAGAACACTTCCATCTTTATAGTTGTGAGTGGTAGGCTTCCTGGTTGCCGTAATTTTGCTTTCCATTTTTCTTGCTAACTTGAATGCCTTCTCCAATGAATCAGGTTCCTAAAGGTGCACCTCATGTTAGATATTATCCTTTAAAGTCCCTATGAAGACATCAACCCTATGATCCTTTTGAATATCTTTTACCCTTATGTTCAATTTTTGGAAGTCCTCAATGTGTTCCATCATTGAACCCTTTTGTTTGAGATTTATCAATTGGCTAAAAAAGGTGTTGCTTTTTGTATCCTAATCATGTGCTATCATTTATTCTGTAAAAATTGCCCAAGTAACAATTTGTTTACGAGAGAAAAGTCATCGATACCATATAAAACTGATTTGGTTCCAAATATAAAGTTGAAATATGTATGTTTTGTGTGTTTTGCACATTATGGAGATCGAACAATTGTTCCATCTATAGTATCCATGTTCTGGGATCCTTGCCATCAAACTTCCTCATATCAATTTTTGGAACATGGTGGGTCTTCAATCAAACATTAGAGTCTATGAAATCATGATTAACATTTCCTTTGTTCTCATCACGAGTTTCCTTTACTACCCTTTCACCATTAATAAACATTTCTTGTAGCAACTTATTCAAATTTATCTTCAATTCTTCCATCTTAGCGTCCATGCCATTCATCTTAGCTTCCATGCCATCCATCTTAGCTTCCATGCCATCCATCTTAACTTGCACACCATTCATATTAGCTTCGATGCCATTCATCTTGGTTTTAGTTACCTTTTGTGAGAGTGAAATTTGCTGTACTTGGTCTTGTAATTTTGATATATCATGTTGCATTTCTTCCTCTTATTCACAAGTCATGCTAGAGATTTTAGGTTGCTTACTAGGTGTTTCCATTTTCTTTCTTCGGGTCATCAACTAATGCTAATAATTCTTCATTATTCCCTTTGAATTCCTGCAAACTAAATTTTCAAACCAATCTTATGCAAAGTTTAAAAACAACTACACACCTTTTTTTTTCTTTGTAAGAGCTCGATATTGAATCTGTTGTATCTCTATAACTGCAGGTCTCAAGTATCTAAAATCACATCCTGTAGTAGCCCATTGAGTCTTCCTTCTAACCCTACAATTTTGATCAAGATTAGATTCTGCAAGGAAGAGTTGTGTCAAATCTCCCATGGTGACCTGATTATAGACTAGTTCAATAGAGTGAACTTGTGCAAAGTGCCACGTGTCACTGTTTCAACCTTAATACCTGAAACAAATATAGAAAAGACTATAGGTTGTCCACTTCCGGAAACTTATTATGAAATTTCAATTTGATGCTCAAAACAAAAGTTATGACGATTTTCCCTAGGTCACTTGTTTGGAATGTAATTTGGGAGTCTGCAAAAACCCTAACTTCCTCACATCATATCTCCAACAATATAGCGTGACAAGCTCTGAAATTCGGACCTGAACTTCAGAATGATTTTGGTCCCAATTTGTTTTCTTTTTATTTTCTGAAACATCGCAGAAAAAAAGTGATAGCGAAAATTCCACGGTGACCTGTTTGGAGCAGTGAAACCCTAAAATCCAAAGCTCTGATACCAAATGTTATGAAACGAGCTCACAAAAAGATAGAAAGGACAGATCAATGCCTTAGAATTTAGGCTCTTCAAGGGGGAACCTCCTTTACATTACACAAATAAACAATTCTTGGATGATACAAATGACTAAGCCTCCCTTCTATATATAGGAGTCTAAGGGGTCACAATATAATCATGTTGACATAACAGTAATAACATAAGGGCACAACAATAACAATAGTGGGTTGCTATGGGGCACACTAATAACAATATGGGGACAATAGGGGAACAATAATAAAAATAAGGGCTACAATGACAATAGTAATGGGGGAATCACTAGTATTATAGGGACCTAACATTTATGGAAACAATTCAAAATCTACATGGAAACCCAAAGATTATTGTAAGCGAGAGAGGTCCCATTTTCGCTGGACCTTTTTAGACAGAATTATTTTCTTGTCTCAGTACTTAGCTAGCTCATAGCTCATATTATCTTCCTAAATCTGATGGGAAAATTGAGATAGTAAACAAATGTTTGGAAGGATATCTTCTTTGATTTGTCTTTGATAAACAAACACAATGGGTCAAATGGTTTCCTCTGGCTGAATGATGGTATAACACTTCCTTCCATATTGCAGCAAAAATGACCCTATTTATGGAACTTTATGGATACCATCCACCATCCATCGCATCATATTTAAGAGGAAATTCTAAGGTTCAAGTAGTGGAAGATGACATCAAGCATCAACAACAAGTTCTCCAACTCTTAAAGGATAACGTCACTTTGGCGCAAAATAGAGTGAAACAATAGGCATATCAACATAAAAATGAAAGAAGTTTTGATGTAGGTGACTGGGTATTCCTATGGCTACAACTATATAAACAAATGTCCCTCAAGAAAGCTACGAAGGATAATAAATTATCACCAAAGTATTATGGTCCATATAAGGTGTTGCAAAAGATTGGTACTATGGCATACAAATTGGAGCTTCTTGCGACTTCCTAAGTGCATCAAGTTTTCCATGCTTCATGTTTAAATAAGGTTATAGGTGACAAGCTCCGAGTTCAAACAATGTTTCCATAAATTGACGAGGAAGGAAAACTCATATTGGAACCTGAAACAGTAAAAAAAATAAGAACTCGATGGCTACGAAATCAATCAATTTCAGAGTATCTCATCAAGTGGAAGAAATTACCCGCTAAAGATTCCACATGGGGAGGATGAGAATTTTATATAAAAGCATACAAAACTACTCAACCATTGAGGACAACACTTTTTTAAAGGAGAGAATCATGTTAGGTCCCTATAATACTAGTGATTCACCCATTAATATTTTCATTTTACCCCGTATTGTTATTAGTGTCCCCTTGTTGTCCCCATATTGTTATTATTGTGCCCCATAGAACACCCACTATTTTTCTTGTTGTGCCCTTATATTAATATTGTTAGGTCGGCTTTGATTATATTGTGAGCACTTAGACTTCTATATATAGAAAGGAGGTTTACTCATTTGTATCATTCAAGAATTGCCCATTTGTGTAATTTAAAGGAGGTTACCCCCTTGAAGAGGATGATTTTTAAGTCATTGATCTATCTTTTCTATCTTTTTGTGAGCTAGTTCATAACACAGTAGCAACTGTACCGACTTTAAATGGATGAGATAATGCAAAAAAGTGTGCATAATTGGTAAGTCTACCAACTACCACCATGATGACATTCTTTCCTTCAGACTTCGGTAAACATGTGATCAAATCAATTGAAACCTCCTCCCAATGTTGAATTGGAAAAGGTAAAGGTTGTTATAGACACAAGGTCTTAATTGTATCAACTTTATTTTGTTGGAAAACTAAACAGTCCACCAAAAACTTTTGAATATCAGATTTAACGCCATCCCAAAAAAAATTCCTTCCTAACCCTGTGGTAAGTTTTTAAAAATCTTGAGTTCCCTCCTAAGGGAGAGGTGTGCAATTCTAGAATAATCTTTTGTTTGAGTTGGGAATTCTTACAGAGGTATACGCAATCTTTGTGCCATAACGAATCATTTTTCCAGCTAAATGTATCAGATGTTTTGTGATCTTGCTACAAGTTTTGAATGAGTTCCGACGCTTCTTCATCATTCTTCCATTCCTCCCTTGTTTCGTTTATCCATTCTAGTTAGATAATAGAAATGGAACAAAACAATGCTTCCACATCCTCATCCTTTCTTGAGAGTGCATTTGCAACAACATTTTTCTTCCCTTTTTTGTATATGATTTCAAAGTCATAAATCAACATCTTTGTGACCCATTTTTTATGCTCTTCTGAATATAATCTTTGTTTTAAAAATCATTTAATATTATCATGATCCATTTTTATCTTGAAGTGTCTTCCCATTAGGTAGGTCACCATTTCTTAATTGCATGTAGTATTGCCAACATTTCCTTCTCATAAATAGCTTTGTGTAAAAAAATTTCTTTGATTGGATGACTTTCTAAACAAATAGGTATTCCTTCTAGCATTAAAACAAAACCAATTCCATTTACCAAGGCATCACATTCCACAATAAAGGTTTTTGTGAAGCATGGCATAGCTAAGACTGGTGCTTGGCACATTGCTTCTTTAAGATGTTCAAAGGCCTTCATTGCCTTTGGAGACCAAGAAAATGCATATTTCGTCAGTAATGCTATTAGAGGTGTTGTTATTCTCCCATAATTATTAACAAACTTGTGATAACACCCTGTGAACCCGAGAAATCCTCGCAGATGCTTTATGGATGTGGGGATTTTCTATTCCTTAATGGCTTTAATTTTTCTAGGGTCTACTTTAACACCTTCATGAGATACAATATGACCCATATATTCCACCTCTAGTACTCCAAAGAAACATTTGGAGGTATTTGCATATAAATGTTTCTCCTCCAATAGTTTGGGAACCCTGTCAACATGTTGAAAATGATCCTTCCAAGACTTGTTGTAGATTAGTATATGATAAAAAAATAGTAACACAAATTTTCTAAGGGTTTGAAAATGGAATTCAACAAACCTTGAAATGTAGAAGGTGCATTGGTAAGGCCAAAAGGCATGAACAAAAATTCATAGTGAACCTCATGAGTTCTAAATGTTATTTTTGGAATGTCTTCAGTCTTCATTATGATTTAAAGATATCTGGAATGAAGATCCAACTTGGTGAAGCAAATTTCTCCATGTAATTCATACAATAATTCATCAATGAGAGGAATGGGAAATTTGTCTTTAATAGTGAGCTTTTTGAGCTCCCTATAATCCTGACACATGTGCTAGATCCATCCTTATTTTGCACCAATACTACTAGAGAAGAGAAAGAGGTTTGACTAGGTTGAATTATACGAGCCTCTAGAATTTCTGCAACCATATGTTCAATTTCACTCTTTTGGAAATATGGATACCTGTAAGGCCTGATGTTTAGAGGAACACTTCCTAGAATCAAATTAATAGTATGATCATGATCACGAATAGGTTGGAGGCCTTTGGGAGTCTCAAATACCTTGGAATTATTTTCCAAAACTTTTTGGAGATCTTGAAAAATAGATGATTTCGATGTGTGAACCTCTAGTGAACATAATTATGCAATGATGCTCCATTTTTATTTATTTAGAAGCTTTGTCATGCTATTAGAGCTGATTATCTTCCCCCAGTTTCCCTATGATACCCCTTAATTCTAATTCCTTTCCTTCCCAAAAAAAAATTCAAGAAAAGTTCTTGAAAATTAAAATATATTGTTCCCAAATATTGTATCCATTAGAATCCTACTACAAAATCAACACCACCCATTGGAATGGAAATTATTGGACTATTCAACACATATTCTCCCATGGATAATTTGATATTATGACACTTTCCATATCATTTTATGTTGTTTCTTGGTAGCATCTGATGTTATCTAGCCTTGACATTTGGGGGAGAGTCTAAAGCACATGAGATCTCCGAGACCCAGAAATCGTTTTGAGAAATTCCACCTAGATAAAAAATTATTAAAATAATTAATATTTTTAATGGGTTCCTATGTCCAAACTTAGGAAAATAAAAATATTAATGGGTATTCATAAAGATAAGGGTGATAAGCTTATAACAGACTAGGATCAAGTCTTCTTTAATCTTAGCCATTGATTAGAGACTTAATCTCAGCCGTTGATTTGGAAAAGTATAAGACAATACCTGAGGATCATTTGGAGACACACCGACAGATACTTAGTATCTCAAGAAAAATCGATTCTCAAGTGAAGCAAATCGATTTTCGGAGGGAGAGTTGTAGGTAGAGGAGGGCATCAACTTTAGTCAGTGACTGAGGAGGAGGTGATGTAGGAAAGATGAGAGACAATGTAGAGAGAGACAGAGTCTAGAGGAGACACATGGCCCTCATGTAGGCTCACACAGAGGGACACAAAGCCACTCAGAGCCACGCTAAGTGATGTAGAGGTGATGCAGGAGCGGGAGAAGGGTCTCCAAAGTGTCATGAAGTTTTCAAAGGGAAAGTCTTTGGTGTTTTCTTTAATCTCTCTACTAAATCATTCCTTGTAAAAGATATTGTTGTGGAAGATTAATAAAACCCTCATCTTCTGCACCGATTTTCCCGTATTAGGTTTTTCCAGGGACAATTGTCTAAAAACAACAGCGTTGATGTGATTGGTTCTTGTGCATGTATAATTATTGTGATAACTACAATATAATTTATTTTAATATTTACTGAAGGGATTTCTTAAATAACTTATTGTGAAGAATAAGTAGGTGAAATAAATCAGTTGTTGCAATAAAATTTTAGTTTAGAAATTTTCACATGGTATCATAGTAGAGATCTAACAACAGGAGAGAAGAATTGACTATGGGTCAAGAGCATGATGTAGAGGCATCAAATCAAAGGGACTCATGCATATTTATAGAAGAATGCACAAGGGATGTGGATCATGATTATTCTATATTAGATTCTAGATTAGAAGAAGAAGTCACTTTCCTAGAAAACTCTGCCTCCTTTGAGGTTTGATATATAGACACTGGAGCTTCCTAGCATATGACAGGAATTCGAGAATGTTTTTCAGATTATGAAGAAGAAAGAGCGAATTTTCAGATCACCATGGGAAATAAGTAAAAATGTACCCCAGTAGGAAGATGTATTGTAGTCTTTCAAGCTTAAGTAGGAGAGTAGCTTCAAGCAACCAATGTGTTGCATGTGCCACGATTGGGGATAAAATTACTCTCTGTATCTCAACTTCAAAACAAGGGCTATGAAGTTTTCTTCGTTAAGGAGAAATTAAATGTCAAACACCTGAGTTGGAAAAAGAAGGCACATATTGGAAACATAAGTAACATGTTATACATATTACAGCTAGAGTCACCAATGACACTGATAGGAAGTAATGGAGAGAAAGATCTGAATGAACTATGGAATAGGAGGATGGGAAACGTACACCATGGGCTTTGAGAATTATCATGAAAACAATATCAGGGGTTCTAGAACTAAGTACCAAATGAAATGATGTGTGCATAGGGTGCGCTCTGGGAAAGTATGCCAAAGAAACATTTTCCAGATGTAACAATAGAGATAGGAATGTCCTAGGATTGATACACTCTTACATCTGTAGACTGATGTCCACAAAAACTCTTAGTGGTGTCAAGTACTTCATCACGTTCATCGATGACCATTCCAGGAAGACTTGGATCTACTTTTTGAAAACCAAGTATGAAGTTTTATGTTGATTCAAAGAGTTCAAGGCCCTAGTGGAGAATCTGACAGGAAAGAAGATAAAAGTTTTTTGCTCAGACAATGGTGGAGAGTATGTCGATAAGGAATTCACAGATTTTTGTGCTAAGGAAGGCATCAAAAGAGAGTGGAAAACTCCCTATAGTTCGGGGTAGAATGGGGTAGCAGAAATGAAAAATAGGAGTATTATGGAAGTAGCTAGGCCTATGCTATATGATCAGGATATCCCCAAATTCCTGTGGGTAGAAGCTTGCAACACGACAGTCTATGTCCAGAACAGGACTTCACACAGGGCATTGGGAAAAATAACTCTAGCAAGGGTCTTCACCGAGAAGACGCCTGAAGTCCGACATTTTAGTATATTTGGGAGTTTAGCATATTGTAGTATACTCGAAGGAAAGAGAAAGAAATTAGATCAAATTACAAAGAAATGATATCTTGTGGAATATAGAGAGAATGCTAAGGCATATAGAGTCTATCTTCTAGGGAGTAGGAAGGTAGTAGTTTAGTGGGATGTAAAGTTCATGGAGGACCGATATTTTAGGAAATCTAGAGAAATTCCTTTCAAGGAGTAGTCAAAAGACGATTCGTTGGTCCAACCACTTCGACCAACAGAAACTAGTACCAGAAATTCTCGTGAAGACAAAGCTTCAGAATAGGAGGAATCTCAGGAAGAGGAAGAGCTAATAGATGTTCCCACTACCAATGGAAGAACAAGCCAGGAACTATGACAGATTCTAGGGGATGTGTAAGACTTCATTGGTGCACCTAGGAATAATAAAAGGGAGTGAAGACAGTCATACATATACTAGGCCGTAGTAGCTCACGTTGGGGAACCTTCTAGTTTTCAGGAGGTTGTTCATAATCAAGTATGGGTAGATGCTATGGTGGAGGATACATTTCTATAATGGTTAATGATGTCTGGGAAGTGGTACCTAGGCCACAGAACATGTAAGTGGTAGGTTCAAGATGGATCTACAAGGTAAAATATGTTGTAGATAGCAGTGTGGGTTTGTGGCTAAGGGGTACGCTCAGAAGGAAGGGATAGGCTATGAAGAAACATTTGCCCCAATAGCTAGGTATACTTCTATTAGAACTATGATATCTCTTGTAGCATATATGGGGTGGGAGATTCACTAGATGGATGTCAAGATGACATTCTTGAATGGGGTAATAGAAGAGGAAGTATACATTGAACAACCAGAGGGTTTTGAGAGACATGAGAATAAATATCATGTATGCATATTAAAGAAAGCCTTGTAGGGGCTTAAAAAAGCACCTGGAGCATGGTACGATAGAATTGATGGCTACTACCAGAAGATGGGGTTCGTCAAGAGTGACGCAGACCATAATCTCTACTATCGTGTCGTAGAGAATGAGCCTCTAATCCTAGTGTTATATGTGGATGATATTTTCCTGACAGGATTACTCATCAAAGACTGCAAGAAGAATCTAGCCATAGAAGTTTGACATGAAGTATTTAGGACAGATGTATTATTTCCTGGGGTTGGACATTTGGCAGTAGAGGGGTGGGATCTTCCTTGGACAAGGGAGATATGCTACAAAGATCTTCAAGATATTCAGGATGTAGGATTGTAGACCTATGGTTACTCCAATGATCAATAACTGGAATAATATTGATGCATCAAAAGATAAATACGTTGATGCCACCTTGTACAGGAAGCTCATAGGGTCCCTGATGTATCTGGTCAATACTAGACGAGACATTTATTACACTATCAAAACCCTCACTCAATTCATGGTGGAACCTAAGAGAGTGCACTAGGGAACAACCAAACATGTTCTCAGGTATATATAAGGAACTATTGAGCATGGAATATTGTACACCCAAGGCAGTGACATTACGCTGAGTGGGCTCACTGATGCAAATTGGGTTGGAAGTTCAGTAGATCGGAAAAGTAAAATTGAGTACTATTTCAACATTGGATTAGGAATGACCTCATAGTGCATTAGGAAACAAAGATCCGTGGCTCTGAGCTCACTTGAAGTAGAATATATGGAATCTAGCACAATTTCGTGTGAAGCCATATGGATTAGGAAATTGCTTGTGAATTTATTCAGGAGAAGGATGGAAGTGACCAAGATTTTGTGTGATAATCAAAGTTACATCAAGCTATCTGAGAATATAGTATTTCATGATTAGTCAAAGCACATTGATATCATGTGTCACTTTGTCAGAGAGTGTGTCCAACGAGGAGTAGTACAGTTGAGGTACACTTCTATAGGAGAACAGGTGGTAGACATCCTCACGAAGGCTCTAGGAAGAACCAAGTTTGTTTATTTCAGGGAGAAGATGGGGATGGTGAAGAATCCATTTCAGTAGCATAAGTTTCAGGAGTTGCATTGCAACAGTTAGCAGTGGCAGTGCTATGAGCAGTGCGATGTAGCATGTTGAGAGGGAGATGTAGTACAAATGTAGCAGTGGCAGTGGCAGTGTCATAGGAAACATTATAAGAAGCAGCTATGCAGGGAATATGAGGCAGCAGGCCAAGCATCATCACAGGTACCAATTCAAAAGATCAATGTGATGTTTCTATGGTGAGGTATTGCCAAAGCACATTCCCCACTAAGAGGGAGTGTTGATTTTTGGTAGCATCAGATGTGCTCTAGACTTGAAATTTGGAGGAGAGGATAAAGCACATGAGATCTCCAATACCCTAAAATCGTTTTGAGAAATTCCCCTCGGATGAGGAGTGATTAAAATAATTATTATTTCTAATGGGTTCCTAAGTATAAACTTAGAAAACTAAAAATATTAATGGGTATTAATAATGATAAGGGTGAGAAGATTCTAAGAGATGAGGATCAAGTCTGTTTTAATCTTGGCTATTGATTAGAGACTTAGTCTTGTCCATTGATTCATCAACAGGAAAACTATAAGACAATACTTGAGGATCATTTGGAGACAGACTAGTAGATACTCATTTTCTCAAGGAAAATTGATTCTCGAGTGAAGGAGATTGATTTTCAGAGGGAGAGTTGCGAGGTGGAGGTAGAGGAGGGCATCAACAATAGTCAGTGACTGAGGATGAGGTGAAGGGATTGTGAGTTACAACGTAGAGAGAAATGTAGTACAGAGGAGAAACGTATTCGTCACGCAGTCTGATGCGGAGGGACGCAGAGCCACTCAGAGCCACACTAAGCCATGTAGAGTGACGAAGACGTGATGTGGGAGTGGAATAAGGGTCTCCAAAGTGTTAGGAAGTTTTCAAAGGGAAATTCTCAAATGTTTTCTTTTATTTCTCTATAAAATCATTCCTTGTAAAATATATTGTTGTTGAAGATTAATAAAACCCTCATGTATTGCACTAGTTTTCCTGCATTGGGTTTTTCCGAGGACAATTGTCTAGAAACAACTGTCTTGATGTGATTGGCTCTTGTGCATGTATTTTTTCTCTGTGTAATTATTGTGATAATTGCAGTAGAATTTATTTTAATATTTGTTGTAGGGATTTCATAGATAACTTATTGTGAAGAATAAGTAGGTGAAATAAATTAGTTTCTGTAGTAGAATTTCAGTTTAGAATTTTTCACAAATTATGGTTCCTTCATTTGCAACCATCACTTGACACTATGGTGTTGGATATAGGAATAGATTCAATTCCTTGGCTATCTTACAATGAATGAAATTATGGGTACTACCCTAATCAATCAACACTATTACATTTTTCTTCTTGATATGTCCTTCTATCTTGAGGGTTTGAGGCATGGTAATTCCTGCCAATTAGCGGTGATTTTAGGGGCGAATGTTCGCCCTTTGGCGAAATTAGGGGTTTTAAATTTTTAGTGGGCGAATATTTTGTATCATAGTACATTTTTACAAATCACCTCAAATAGCCCACCTTTTATTAAGGGAGAGGGTAAAAAAGTAAATTTAGCCCTTGAAATTAGGAGTTAGAACCTTCCATTCGCCCATTTTCAAGAATAGGTTTTATTTAAGTGAATCCATTCGCCCATTTTCA
>APFE031372957.1:0-21779 GCA_000404065.3 Pinus taeda
AGCTAGTTTCTGCACAATCCATGGCTCCCAGGGGTTTTTCAGGGCGCTGAATCCAAATATGCAGTTAAAAAACCATTTTAACTGCTAAAAATCAAGATTTAACCTCATTTCTTCCGCCGGATTCCGTCACCGGAATCTCCAAAAAGTCGCATTATAGACAACTCCCTTTTCATTACTTGATAAGCTAAACAATACCTTGAAGTTAAGAATAAGAAATTTTTTAATACAAATCCTTTTCATTACTAAATAAGCAAATCAATAGCTGAAATTAAGAATTAGATGATGAATGGAGAAAGCGCTCTCCAATCTGGCAAGTTCGTATCCCAAACAAAGCCTTGAACCTCCGCCAAGAAGCTTGAATGTTTTTCCATATGAAGCTTGCAACACAATATCATGTCATTACATAATCTTTGTAAGATTAATTTTGATTTTAGAATTTAGAAAAATCTTTATTATAAAATTAAAAATATCTCATGAATACCCAACCAAACACATGTTTTTAGTAAACATTTTTAGTCGACTTAAGATAGAGCTAAGGCATGATCATTGCATAATAGCTAAACATATTTTGAGATACCTTCGTGGGACTATATTTCACTGTCTGAGATATGTTGGTAATGAAATAAAGTTATTGGGATATACAGATTCATAATGGGGAGGGAATGATGCAGATGGAAAGAGAAGTATTGGTGGATGTTTTAATTTGGGATCCTATATGATCTCATGGATGAGTAGGAAACAAAATTTAATTGCATTGAGTAGTGCTCAAGCTGAATATATAGCAGCAAGTGAAGTTGGTAGAGAAGTTGTTTGGCTCATAAAGTTTTTTAAAGATTTCTTTGAAGGACCTTTGGACCCTACCATTATACACTATGACAACCAAAGTTGCATATGGTTAATAGAGGAACTGATTTTTCATGCTAATACAAATCATATCAATAATAATTACCACTATATTAGAAGCTTGGTACAAGATGGGGTCGTGAAGCTACAATAAATATCCAAACACAAGCATGTAGCTGGCAATATTGCCAAATTCTCTTCCAAATAATAAGCTTGAGTATTTGAGATACAAGAATGGACTTGTGGATATGTCCTCCCTGGTTGAGACAGAGTGATGACACTATATTCTCCATGTGTCATGCACTAGGCTAGGAATAGAAGTCGTAATTATAGTTAATGTACTAGTAGGGAGAATGGAGGATTGGATAAGAATATGGGACCGATACTTCTTGAGGATTGGGAATCCAAGTTAGGAGTAGTCCTAAGGATCGATACTCTTTGAGGATGAGGAAGGGCATCAAAGATCAGAGTTTTCGAAGAGTATTGATATTCTTTGAGGATTGGGAATCCAAGATAAGAATAGTTCTTTAATGGCATACCTGGTGAAAATCCAAATGGGGTATGTGCCTTGAGAGGTGACGATGGTGGTGTCCAATTGTAAGTCCGCCAACATTGTGCTCTAATCTGGTGGAGACTTAGAACTTGTTAATCAAGGCCTTACTATATTGCAGATTGACAATGCTAGTTATGATAATGATGGTTGAAGATGCTTATCAATATGAACTCCTCTTATCAGAATATTTCAATTTGAGTAACCTTATATCTTGTTGTGTAATTATGAATACCTTCGTAGTTAAGAGGGAGTATTGAAAATGTAACTACATTTTGTATTCATGATTATCTTTGTACTTGTATCAATATGTATTTCATGTAAAAGGAAAATTATAGAAAAAATAATTTTATTAATTATTATTATTATTATTATTTCCCTACTCAAAACATGTTCTTTTCATGCTTTCCAAGGTTTTATGAATCAAGAAGAAAAATTTTCATGTGTTCCAAAGCCTTATTTAGACTGTTTTTAACAAAAATAAATATTTTATTTTGAGTCAAAGAGTCATTTTGTCCCACAAAACCAAGTCAGCATTGCCTTGTCAAGTAGGCCTTAAAGAGACCCTATTCAACCTCTTGGATGGCTATAAGAGGAAGAGGGTTCAACCTCATTTGATCACACACACACAATTCAATTTTTGTGTAGGAAAGAAGAAGAACAAGAAGAGTGAAGACCAAGGAGTGTGAGAGAAGAAGACTCTAACAAAAGATGAATAGTTAATTTTTTTCTTACCTTGGTTCACACATGCGAAGTTGTTGGGGTCACTCTGTGAATTACAAGGCTGAAATTCTATTTTGCAAAGATGTTGGGGTAACTATTTTTCTACGGAAATGTTGGGGAAACTCTGTGAATTTGCAAGTCCGAAATTTTGATGAGAAGAGGTTTGACTAGTTTTGATTCTTGACTTACTGGGTTTGGTTAGAGGAGATATGAAGGAGGGTTGACTTGGTTTTTTGTGGAGGTGTTGATCTCGTCGTGGGTCTTGGATGTATCGTTTTGATCTGATTCTATAAGAAGAGAGGTTGTTTTGGTTTCCCCCCTTTTAGGGTTTTTCCCTGGCTTGGAGCCTACATATTATGATCTGTCTTTTGTGATCTTCATGCACTTTATGTTTTTTTTAATTACTTAATGAAGAAGACATAATAAAGTAATAAAATCCAACAAATACTCACAAGTAATTACCAAGTAAGATAAATAAACCCTAATCATCAAGCATATTCATTTCTCAAAAAAACCAAAAGTTGAAGAGAGCTTTTTATGGTTTCAAGCAGGCTCCCTAGGTGTGGCATGCATGAATTGATAGTTATTTGTGAGCATGGGTTTCACTAAGAGAGAGTAATACCTAAACCTTTACTACATTCAGGTGAAAGGTGAGCCTCTCATATTGGTGCTTTATGTTAATCACTTGTTTCTCATAGGTTTTGAGTAGCTCATAGCACACTACAATTAAAATCTTTGAGAAGAGTTTGAAATGAAGGATTTCGGGCTAATGCACTACTTTCATGGGTTGGAGGCATGGTAGAGAGAAGGAGATAGTTTCCTTGGATAATATAAATACAGGGTTGGGATATTACATCATTTTACGATGAGGCAGTGGACCTAATTTATATAAATAGTTGATTGGATCTCTCATGCATCTGGAGAACACCAAGTGAGACAAGTGTTTTCGAGTGAACATACATAGTCAATTTATGGTAGAGCCTAAGCAATTGAACAATGTAGCTACAAAGAAATTTTTGAGATATATCTAAGGCATGGTTAATATGGGTTGAGGTACACTCTGCAGGATGGAATGAAGTTAGAGGGCCACACTAATGCAGATTATGCAGGTAATACAGCTAATAGGAAGAGCACTTATGAGTGTAGTTTCAATTTAGGATTAGCAAAAGTCCCTTACTAAAGTAGTAAATAGAGGTCTGTTGCACTAAGTTCTACAAAGGTATAGTACATAACTGCCAGTATGGAAACATATGAGGTTAGTTGGCTTCAAGAAACTCCGTGCTGGGGTTTCTGATCAGGAGCTAGATCCGATTATCATTTTTTGTATTAAACTCCTTGAGAATCCAATATTCCATGACAAGCAAAATCATAGAGAGAAAGTACCACTTCATCAGAGATTTTGTTTCGAAGGGGAAAACACAGTAGCCCCCTTATTGTTATTGTTGTGCCCATGTAGTCACCATTTTTTTATTATTGTTCCCCATAGAAGCCCACTATTGTTATTTTTGTGACCTTACATTATTATTGCTATCGCGGCTCGGGTTATATTATGACCCCTTAGACTCCTATACATAGAAAGGAGGTTTTGACATTTGAATCATCCAATAATTATTCATTTATGTAATTTAAAGGAGGTTCCCCCCTCGAAGAGGATAATTTTTAAGTTGTTGATCTATATCTTCTTCTATTTTGTGAGTTGGTTGCATAACATTTGGTATCAGAGATCGGGATTCTAGGGTTTCACCTTTTCAAATAGGTCATCTTGGAATTTTCATTATAACTTTTTTCTACGAGGCTTAAGAAGCTGAAATTTTTATCATGTAGAGATGAAATATTGATGAACATCGTGTAAATATTTTAAATCTTGTTTCGCTATATTTTCAGAGATATTATCTAGGGAAGTTAGGGTTTTTGTAGGCTCCAAAATTTTGTCTCAAAGAGGGGACGTAGGGAAAATCATTATAACTTTGGTTTCAGACGTCAAATTTGAATTCTGTAAAAAGTGGTTGAAATAACACAGACTATAATTTGTCTTGTACCAACTTCAAGGTCGAAGGTTGAAATAATGACACATGGAAAGTCGTACACGCTCTCTCTACTGAACTATTCTATAATTAGGACATCGTGGGAGATAAGGAATAAATATTTCCTAAAGACTCCAATATTGGTCTGACTTGTGGGGTTGGAAATAGTACTTAGAGGGATACCATAGGAGAAACTTTTATAGCTTGGAGATCCAAAATTATAGAGATACAACAGATTCAATATCGAGCTCCTACAAAGTGAAAAAAAAGGTGTGTAGTTATTTTTTTAAATTTGCATAAGTTTTGTTTGAAAAAATAGTTTGAAGTGATTCAAAGGGAATAGTGAATTATAATTATAATTAATTGATGCCCCAAAGAAATAAAATAGAAACACTTAGTAAGAAACCTTGAATTTCTACTATGACACATGAAGAAGAGGAACAAATGCAACATGATATATCAAAATTACGAGACCAAGTGCAACAAATTTCGCTTTCACAAAAAGTAACAAAAGCTAAGATGGATGGTTTGAAGAATGGCATCAATGGTATAGAAGAAAAATTGAAAGGAAACATTGAATATTTGAATAAATGCATGGAAGGTTTGAAGGAATGTTTGAGAAAGTTGCTACAAGAAATGCTTCCTAATGGTGAAAATGTGGTAGAGGAAACTCATGATGAGAACAAAATAAATTTTAATCATGATTTCATAGACTCTAATGTTGGATTGAAGACCCACCATATTCCAGAGATCGATATGAGGAAGTTTGATGGCAAGGATCTCATAACATGGACACTGCAGATGGAGGAATATTTTGATCTCCATAATGTGCAAAAAACACAAAAGGTAGGCATTGAAACTTTATATTTAGAACCTAATCAGCTTATATGGTATTGATAGTTTTTCTCTCGTAAACAAATTGTCACTTGGTCAATTTTTATGGAGGAATTGATAGCACATTATTAGGATACAAAGAGAAATACCTTCTTTAGCCAATTGATAAATCTCAAACAAAAGGGTTCAATAGTGGAGCACATTGAAGACTTCCAAAAATTGAATATAAGGGTAAATGATATTCGAGAGGAGCATAGGATTGATGTCTTCATAGGGAATTTAAAGGATAACATCCAACATGAGCTTCGCCTTTGAGAACTTGATTCATTGGAGAAGGCATTCATGTTGATAAGAAAATTTGAAAGAAAAATTATGTCAACAAGGAAGCCTACCACTTACAACTATAAAGATGGAAGTGTTGTTGCTCCTAGCCTTCCATAGCCTATAAGGTTAAGACCACACAAATTGGAAGAAAAAATAGCAAAAGGGGTTTGTTACAGTTTTTATAGAAAATACACTAAAGGTCATAATTGTGCTGAGAAGAAATTATTTTACATAGATTGTGAATAGGAGGAAGAAAAGGAATGAGAAACGTTAAAAGAAGAGGATATACATGAAGAACTAACCTAGAGAAAGAAGAAATGAATCCAACCATATATTGTAATGCATTGGAAGGAATTACCACTCCTCAAACTCTCAAGATAGAAGGACATATCAAGAAGAAAAGGGTAATAGTGTTTATTGATTCAGGTAGTACCTATAATTTTATTCATTGTAAGATAACCAAGGAATTTAATTGTTTCTTATATCCAACACCAGAGTGTCAAGTGATGGTTGCAAATGGAGGAATCATAAATTTCTCTGGAAAGTGTCATAATATCAAGCTATGCATGGGATAATATGTATTGAATATTCCAATGATTTCCATTCAAATGGGTGGTGTTGATGTTGTACTAGGAGTCCAATGGTTACAATCTTTGGGTATGATAGCTTTTAATTTTCAAGAACTTTTCTAGAATTTTTTTTTGGGAAGGAGAGGAAGTTGAGCTAGGGGTATCGCAGGGAAACAAAGAAATATAATTAGCTCTAATGGCATGAAAAATATTCTAAATAAAGAAAAAAATTGTGTAATTGAACAATTATGTTCACTAGAGGTTCAAACATTGAAATCATTTATTTCTCCAGACCTCAAAAAAGTCTTGGATAATCATTCCAAAAGTATTTGAGACTCCCAAAGGCATCCCACCTATTCATGATCATAATCATGCTATTCATTTGATTCAAGGAATTGTTCCTCCAAACATCGGGCCTTACAAATATCCCTATGCCCAAAAGTGTGAAATTGAACGTATGGTTGCAGAAATGTTAGAGGTAGGTATAATTCAAGCTAGTCAAAGTTCTTTCTTTGCTCCAGTAGTATTGGTGCATGAGAAGGATGGATCATGGTGCATGTGTCCGGATTATAGGGAGCTCAACAAGCTCACTATTAAATATAGATTTCTCATTCCCGTCATTGATGAATTATTTGATGAATTACATGGAGAAATTCACTTCACCAAGTTGGATCTTCATTCAGGATATCATCAAATAAGAATGAAGACTGAAGACATTCTGAAAACAATGTTTAGAACTCATGAGGGTCATTATGAATTTTTGGTCATGCCTTTTTTCCTTACTAATTCACCTTCTACATTTAAAGGTTTGATGAATGCCATTTTCAAACCCTTCCTTAGAAAATTTGTGTTTTTGTTTTTTGATGATATACTAATCTACAACAAGGCTTGGAAGGATAATGTTCAACATGTTGACAAGGTGTTCAAACTATTGGAGGAGAAACAATTATATTAGAAAACCTCCAAATGTTTCTTTTGAGTATAGGAGGTTGAATATTTGGGTCATATTGTATATCATGAGGGTGTTGAGGTAGATCCTAAAAAAATTAAAGCCATTAAGAAATGGAAAATCCGCATATCGAAAAAGCATATGCAAGGATTTCTCAGGTTGACAAGGTATTATTGCAAGTTTGTTAAGAATTATGGGAGAATAGTAGAACCTCTAACAAAATTACTGAAGAAAGATGCATTTTCTTGGACTCTAGAAGCAGTTAAGGCCTTTGAATATCTTAAAGAGACAATGTGCCAAGCACTGGTCTTAGTTACACAGACTTTACAAAAACCTTTATTATGGAATGTGAAGCCTCGGGAAATGGAATTGATAGACAAAGCTATTTATGAGAAGGAAATGTTGGTAATACTACATGCACTTAAGAAATGGCAATCTTACCTAATGGGAAGACACTTCAAGGTAAAAAAGGATCATGATAGTCTTAAATACTTTTTAGAACAAATATTATTTTTAGAAGAGCAACAAAAATGGGTCATAAAGATGTTGGCTTATGACTTTGAAATCATCTACAAAAAAAGGGAAGAAAAATATTGTTGCATATGCACTCTCAAGAAAGGATGAGGATGTGGAAGCATTAATTTGTATCATTTCTATTATCCAACCAAATTGCATAACCGAAGCAAGGGATGAATGCAAGAATGATTAAGAAGTGTGGGCACTTATTCAAAAATTGTAGCAAGATCCTAATACATCTGATACATTTCACTGGAATAATGATTCATTATGGTACAAAGATCGCTTATAACTTTGTAAGAATTCCCAACATAAACAAAAGATTCTTCTGGAATTGCACGACTCTCCTTTAGGAGGACACTTGGGATTTTTAAAGACTTACCAAATGGTTAAGAAGGAATTTCTTTGGGATGGCCTTAAATCTGATATTCAAAATTTTGTGGCAGAATGTTTGGTTTGCCAACAAAATAAAGTTGAGACAATTAAGACCCTGGGTCTATTAAAACCTTTATCCATTCCAAGTCAACGTTGGGAGGAGGTTTCAATGGATTTTATCACAATTTTACCCAATTCCGAAGGAAATAGTTTCATCATGGTGGTAGTTGATAGACTTACCAAGCATGTACACTTTTGTGCATTATCTCATCCATTTAAATCCATTACAGTTGCTACTGCATTTATGGAAAAAATTAAAAGATAGATAGAAACAAAAATATTGTTGTAAGCGACAAAGATCCTATTTTCACTGGAAATTTTTGGACAAAATTATCTTCTTGTCTAACTACTCCATTAGCTCATAGGTCATCTTATCATCCTTAATCGGATGGGTAAACTGAGACAGCGAATTTTTTTTGGAAGAATAACTTCATTTCATTGTATCTAATAAACAAACACAATGGGTCAAGTGGTTACCTATGGCTGAATGGTGTTATAAGACTTCCTTCCATACTCGAGCAAAAATGACCCCATTTATGGCACTTTATGGCTATCATCCACCTTCCATCACATCATCTTTAACATAAAAATCTAAGGTTCAAGTAGTGGAATATCACATTAAGCATCAAAAACAAATTCTCCAACTCTTAAATGATAACCTCACTTTGGCACAGAATAGAATGAAACAATAGGTAGATCAACATCACAGCGAAAGAAGTTTTTATGTAGATGACTAGGTATTTTTACGGCTACAACCATACAAACAAATGTCCCTCAAGCAAGCTAAGAAGGATAATAAATTATCACCAAAGTACTATGGTCCTTACAAATTGTTTCAAAAGATTAGTATTATGGCATACAAATTGGAGCTTCCTACATCTTCCCGAGTGCACCTAGTTTTCTATGTTTCATGCTTAAAGAAGGTTATAGGTGACAAGCTCATAGTTCAAACAATATTTCCAGAACTTGATGAGGAAGGAAAACTCATATTCGAACCTGAAGTAGTGACGGAAATAAGAACTCAACAACTACGAAATTGATCAATTTCAAAGTATCTCATCAAGTGGAAGATTCCACATGGGAGGATGACAATTTTATACAGAAGCATTCAGAACTACTCAAGTGTTGAGGACAACACTCTTTTGAAGGACAGGGGCATGTTAGGTCCCTATAATACTAGTTTATTCCTTCACTGTTATTGTCAGTGTATCCCCCTTATTTTTGTTGTTGTGCCCATGTAGTCCCCGTATTGTTATTATTGTGACCCCATAGAAGCCCATTATTGTTATTGTTGTGCCCTTGCACTATTATTTTTATGTCAACTCTGATTATATTGTGACCCCTTATACTCCTATATATAGAAAGGAGGTTTTGACATTTGAATCTAATGCAGGAGCATCCAGCTCACCGTAATTGGGCAGAAAGAATTCCAACCAGGTTCAAAAGCTAGCGATCGATTGGACTGTTAAATTCTTATGGAAATAATTTTTCTTTTATTTTATTTTACAAGTCAGTAAATTTAGACATCTCTTTTTATTTTCAGTTAGGATTACTGTGGCTCAATTTTTAGTTAGGGAGTAGTCCATGTAATTAGGGAAATAAGAGCCAACTGTTCCTACAAGTCTTGGAATACCAAATGAATATAGTTATTAACGAAAGTAGGAATTTTGTAACCATATTCTGTATCAGTTGGATTAACTGTAAACACCAACTGAAAACAGAGAACTATAAATACAAATCAAATGTAACAGAATGGGGTTCAATTCAGGAGAGGAGAGTTGAGTTAATTAAGAAGAAAAAGAAATAGAAACAGTCAGAGAATTCAAAACAGAAAGCCATTGTCCATCTATACCATCTGTACAAGTGATTGCTTAAATACATTTACGTTTTTACTATATGTTAAATTACTGTACCAATAATATTCATTAATTTTTTATGGCAACTATGCAAACTTGAATCGCAGTCAAATATTAAGCAAATAGACGAAGTCACAGTGATTCACAGTTACAAAACTACCAGTCATCGATTCATTCTCGCACGCGGTTGAGCAAGAGTTCCAGTTCATAACATTCAGACAACGAAGACGGGGAATTCGCATAGGAACATTCACAAATTTTTTCCAGCGTTCGAATACATAAAGGACAATCAACAATCCAGAATCCAAATACGCAGAGGTAACCAAAACTATACATTCTCTTTTATATTCAAAGTTTCATTTAAATCATCAAAGGACCGAATTTACAGAACTATTGGTAGAGCCAAACAACATTACGGAAGGCAAAGTCCATAAATACATAAACAGAGCCGAGTACGAATGATAGTCGGAAAAACTTGTAAATTAGAAAAACCCAAAGTCAGGGTTTGAACAAAAACAAACGACCAGTGGTTCCAAACTCTTATACATTTCATATAGGAGCAACGAAACACAAATACAGTCGAACAAATGCACACAGTGACCAAGGAACTAGACCAGGAAATGGGTCTTTAATAGTAATCAAGACTGCAGCCAAATATTGAAGTTTCAGGCCTACCCAGAAAGAGAACGACCGAACAATTAAGCGTTGGAAGATACGCCGCCCAGGTCACCAACAGAGACCTGCAAAGACACGAATGCATGTGCATTAGAACGTATAGTATGAAGAAAACTCATGGGAAATAAGAATACCTATAAGAAGCTAAAATTCCAAAGGGGTTTACCTAGAAAGCGCAGCCAAATACCATAGCATGACAACCTGAACGAGACCGAGAGACTGTCGACCAAAGGAGCGAGTTGGGTTAGTTCCAGGACAAGAGAATAAGTCATATTGAAGCATGGACGAGAGTAGCTACCTTTTCTAAAAAGGAGACACGTGCCTGAGAAGTCATGTGCTTACAAACCAAGACAGTGCCGCACTGTGAGAAAGCCGAATAACCAGAAGCAAACAATACCCAAATAGGATTCGAACCAGAGACATCAAAGAACCAGAAGAAGTACAATAAAAATACAGTGACCACCATTGACGGCTACGAAGGAACCCGAGCAAGAATCATAATATATATACAGACAACAGGTATAATAACCACAACCAGAGACGAGCAATATACTCAGAAACCCACGCATGCAAGGGAAAGGGAAATAGCAAAATCACTTACCGGAGTTAAGCCACGGAACCAGGCCGAGTAGCCTTCAGGGCCAAAAACCGTTGCCATTAAACGTATAAACAGATTAACTAGAGGCGGACTCAAGTTTTCAGATAGCACCAGGAGCCGAACATACCCACAGCATAACGCACACAGTATTCTGTTGCAGAGACCAACATACCATCGGCTATAGCAGAATACCTCAGAGCAAAATCACCAAAGAACAATCGAGAGAATGCCGTGAGAGGTTAGGGTTAAGCCGCGTAAGGTGGACAGGAACCATTTCGAGGCAGCATACAGACACTTACTCCCTGCATTCAATACTCCAGCTACCAACTTCACGAAACCCCACGGACAGAGATATTTGTTCGCCACATAATCTTTCCAAATCACACATAAAAGTGCAAAGTGCGTGCCAAGTGGGCTGGGTCCCATCAGAGTGGTATCAGAGCAGATTAAGTTGAAAAGATTTGGGAAAAATGGATGTAGGTAGACGAGGATGAGGCCGAGGTGCTCGTAGAATGGCAGATGAGGCATTACGAGAAGAACTCAAAGTTCTTACTGCTCGGTTGGAAGCAGTAGAGGCAGGCAGGAGAAGAGATCCAGAAATGGGTGATGTGAGTGAAGAAGAAGTGGAAGTGGCAGTAGAGGGGCCTGAAGGCGAATCAACAGAAGTGAAATTATTGAAGTCTGTCTTATTGTCAAACAACAGACCAAAACCAGAACTCCCGACTTACGATGGTAGTTTGTCTATTGATGTTGTGTTAGATTGGATTAGTGAGATGGACAAGTATTTTGAATGTGAGGAAGTTAGTGAAGACCGTAGGGTCAAGTTTGCAGCAACAACGCTGAAAGGACATGCAGCTCTGTGGTGGGATAGTGTCCAGAATGAGAGAAAGAGATTGAACAAAACACCGATTAAAACTTGGACAAGGATGGTAGCTAAATTGAAGGGCAGATTTCTACCAAGGGATTATCAAATCGTGTTACATAGACAAATACAGAATTTGAGACAGAGGGGACTGACTGTGGAAGAGTATACAGAGTAATTTTATCGAGTGAATTTGCGAGCTGGATACACAGACGATACGACAGAAAGGACAGCCAGATATGTTAATGGACTGAGGATGGATATTTTAGATGAAATAAGCATTTTGTCTCCAAATAATACTGAGGAGGCATACCAGAGCGCAATTAAAGCAGAGGAGAAAATTAACCGAAGACAGAATGCCCAGAGAGGACGAGGGTCTACTAGAGGAAGAGGCTAGTCCTATGGCAGGTGCAGAACTACCAGCAACAGCGAGGAAGCCAGCAGTTCAAGGACTTCGGGAACGGCAGAAAAAGGAGACGGAACGAGAGGTGGCAGATCATTCCAACGCAGCAGAGGAAATGGCCATGGAAGGGGAACTGGTTATCAGTGCTATAGATGCCACAAGTAGGGGCACCGCTCGTTTGAGTGCCCAGAAACAGATTCAACTGGACAGCGAGGCGCATATGTGGTGCAACTGGAGGAAGTAGCAGCACCCCCTCAAGAGGCAGAAAATGCCCCAGAAACGAGAGAAGCTTTAGTGCTGCATATGGTAATATTGAAACCAGTTGATGAGAGTGTCGAACAAATGCAGCGGAAAGCTCTGTTCAGGACAATTTTCAAATCGCACGGTAAGTGTTGTAAGATGATAATTGACAGTGGAAGTATGGAAAATTTAGTGTCCACAGAAATGGTGGAGAAGTTGGGACTGAAGCGTTTAAAACACCCCAATCCGTATCGAGTTTCATGGCTACAAAAGGGGCACCCGTTACTGGTGGACAAACAGAGTGAGGTTGAATTTCAGATAGGACGATATAAGGATAAAATCATTTGCGACATTATGCTGATGGATGTATGTCACATCTTATTGGGAAGACCTTGGCAATATGATAGAAAGGTGACACACGATGGAGTGATGAACTGTTATAAGTTCAAGAAAGATGGGGTTAGGCATACCCTTGTGCCTATCAGAGAAGAGAAGGAAACAGCTGAAGTAAATGAAACCAAGGCATTGCTAATGAGCGGAAAACAGTTTTTAAAGCAGGTTGAGAACAGTGAAATAAGTTATGCTGTAGTCAGGAATACAAGGAAAGTCCTCTTGCATACAGAAATAACAGATTTACCTATAGAAATACAACAGATGTTGGAAGAATTTACAGATATAGTAGTGGACAACTTGCCAGACAAGTTACCTCCCAAGCGGAGTATTAGTCACCATATCGACTTCATACCTAGAGCTAGCTTACCAAATAAGGCAGCCTATCAAATGAGCCCCAAGGATAATGAAGAAATCAGGAAACAGGTGCAGGAACTATTGGACAAAGGTTTAATCAGAGAAAGTTTAAGCCCATGTGATGTACCAACAATTCTCGCCCCCAAAAAGGGAGGAGAATGGCGGATGTGCACCGATTCCAGGGCCATCAATAAAATCACCATCTGGTATAGATTTCCGTTACCGCGTATGGATGATATGATGGACTGTTTGAGTGGGGCAGCTTATTTCTCTAAAATAGACTTAAATAGCGGTTATCACCAGATTCGGATACGAGAGGGAGACGAGTGGAAGACAGCTTTTAAAACAAATGAAGGATTATATGAATGGTTGGTCATGCCATTCGGGTTGAGCAATGCACCCAGCACATTCATGAGACTCATGAATGAGATATTAAAGGAGTATATTGGGAAATTTGTAATTGTTTATTTGGATGACATCCTTATTTTTAGCAAGACGAAAGAAGAACACTTCTGGCATGTGCGCAAAGTGTTGGAAAAGCTACAACAAAACAAGTTATTAATAAATCTGAAGAAATGTACGTTTCTGCAAAGAGAGTTAATTTATCTGGGATTTGTGATAGCAGAAAACGAATTGAAGATAGATACGGAAAAGGTAACAGCAATAATAAATTGGTCGTCACCGAAAAATTTGTTTGAGGTACGTAGTTTCCATGGATTGGCAAGTTTCTATAGGAAGTTTCTTAAAAATTTCAGCGGAATTTGTGCTCCTATGTTAGAGACCATCAAAAAGGCCAGAAAACCTTTTCGATGGACAGAAGCAGCAGAAAAAAAGTTTTCAACTATTGAAAAAGAAGATAACAGAAAGACCGATTCTAAGGCTACCAGATTTTCAAAAATTATTTCAGGTACGTTGTGATGCTAGTGGAACAACAATCGGGGCTGTACTCAGTCAGGAGGACAAACCTGTAGCATTTTTCAGCGAAAAACTGAATGAGAGTAGGCAGAAGTACTCCTCATATGACAAAGAATTTTACGCAGTGGTACAGGCTCTAAGACACTGGAGGCATTATTTGTTAGGGAACGAGTTCGTGCTGTTTTCAGATAATTCTGCATTACAATATGTAATGCAGCAACACAAACTCAATCATAAACATGCCAAATGGGTGGAGTACTTACAGAGTTTTAATTTTGTGCTGAAACATATCAGTGGACAAGCAAATAAGGTGATTGACGCATTAAGTAGAAAAGCCCTACTTTTACAGGAAAGCACTGTACAGGTTTTGGGTTTTGAACATTTACGAGATCTTTACAAAACAGACACAGGTTTCAGAGAAGCCTATGAGGCGTGCCAGAACCCTTTGATAAGGGGTAATAGTCCTTGGTTAGATTACAATATACAGGAAAAAATGCTTTTTAAGGGAGGACAATTGTGTATCCCCAGCTGTTCCATGAGGGAGAATATTATTCGTGAAAAACACAGTGGGGGTTTGGCTGGACACTTCAATATAGACAAGACCTTGGAGCAACTTAGTCATTTTTATTTTTTGCCAAGAATGCGACGAGACGTACAACGTTTTGTGACTAAGTGTAAGGTGTGTCAATTAGCGAAGGGACATAGCCAGAACATAGGATTATATACGCCATTACCTGTTCCAGGCAGACCTTGGGATTCGGTGAGTTTAGATTTTGTTTTGGGACTGCCGAAAACGCAGAAAGGTTATGATTCAGTGATGGTAGTGTGGATCGTTTCTCAAAAATGGCACATTTCGTACCTTGTCGGAAAACTAGTGACGCCACTCACGTGGCCCACTTGTTTTTTAAGGAGATTGTCAGATTACACGGGTTGCCAACAACTATCCTATCAGACAGAGACGTGAAGTTCACGGGACATTTTTGGCGTACCTAATGGAAAAAAATGAACACCCAATTAAGCTATAGTTCTGCTTATCACCCGCAAACCGACGGGCAGACAAAGGTTGTGAACAGAAGTTTGGGAAATCTATTATGCAGCTTAGTCGGGGAGAATTCTCGGATGTGGGACCGAGTGCTGGCGCAAGCAGAGTTTGCTTACAACAATTCGCCAAATCGTAGCACGGGTCTCAGTCCCTTTCAGATCTTATATGGAATGCACCCTCATGGAGTGCATGAACTTCGGGATCTTGGTTTACAGGAACGACAGAGTGCAGATGGAGAAGATTTTGCTAATGCAATGAGGGATTTACATGAAAAGGTGAAAGCAAAATTACAGGACAACAGCTCAAAATATAAGGAACATGCAGATCTTAGAAGAAGAGAAGTTCATTTTGAGGTAGGGGACGAAGTTTTGGTACACCTGCGTAAGGAACGCTTCCCTAAGGGTATGTACAATAAACTGAAGTATAAGAAGATAGGGCCTTGTAAGATTTTGCGAAAGTTTTCAGCGAATGCCTACGAAATACAACTACCACCTGGAGTAGGCATATCGCTTATCTTCAATGTGGCAGATCTGTTTCCGTATACAGGCGATCTGTTGGAGGAAAAGAAGGATGAACCCAGACAATCCACGCGGAACACCCAGGCAGACGGAGAAACTTGGAAAAGACAAATGCCTTATGTCCAACCTCCTGAGGTCGAAGGCATCCTCGAAACTCAGGTAGTTAGGCGTACTCGACAGAAAAATTATTTTCAGTACCTGGTCAAGTGGAAGAACCATCTGATTGAGGACAGCTCATGGCTTGACGCTAGACAGATTGAACAAACAGGAACATTGGTAGAGGAGCTCATGAACCGGAGTCATGATCTCTTTTCACCCTGGGAGCCTGATGCAGGAGCATCCAGCTCACCATAATTGGGTAGAAAGAATTCCAACCAGGTTCAAAAGCTAGCGATCGATTGGACTGTTAAATTCTTATGGAAATAATTTTTCTTTTATTTTATTTTACAAGTCAGTAAATTTAGACATCTCTTTTTATTTTCAGTTAGGATTACTGTGGCTCAATTGTTAGTTAGGGAGTAGTCCATTTAATTAAGGAAATAAGAGCCAACTGTTCCTACAAGTCTCGGAATACCAAATGAATATAGTTATTAATGAAAGTAGGAATTTTGTAACCATATTCTGTATCAGTTGGATTAACTGTAAACACCAACTAAAAACAGAGAACTATAAATACAAATCAAATGTAACAGAATGGGGTTCAATTCAGGAGAGGAGAGTTGAGTTAATTAAGAAGAAAAAGAAATAGAAACAGTCAGAGCGTTCAAAACAGAAAGCCAATGTCCATCTATACCATCTGTACAAGTGATTGCTTAAATACATTTACGTTTTTACTATCTGTTAAATTACTGTACCAATAATATTCATTAATTTGTTATGGCAACTATGCAAACATGAGTTGCAGTCAAATATTAAGCAAATAGATGAAGTCACAGTGATTCACAGTTACAAAACTACTAGTCATCGATTCATTCTCGCACGCGGTTGAGCAAGAGTTCCAGTTCATAACATTCAGACAATGAAGACGGGGAATTCACGTAGGAACATTCACAAATTTTTTCCAGCGTTCGAATACATAAAGGACAATCAACAATCCAGAATCCAAATATGCAGAGGTAACCAAAACTATACATTCTCTTTTATATTCAAAGTTTCATTTAAATCATCAAAGGACCAAATTTATAGAACTATTGGTAGAGCCAAACAACATTACGGAAGGCAAAGTCCATAAATACATAAACAGAGCCGAGTACGACTGATAGTCGGAAAAACTCGTAAATTAGAAAAACCCAGAGTCAGGGTTTGAACAAAAACAAACGACCAGTGGTTCCAAACTCTTATACATTTCATATAGGAGCAACGAAACACAAATACAGTCGAACAAATGCACACAGTGACCAAGGAACTAGACCATTAAATGGGTCTTTAATAGTAATCGATACTGCAGCCAAATATTGAATTTCAGGCCTACCCAGAAAGAGAACGACCGAACAATTAAGCGTTGGAAGATACGCCGCCCAGGTCACCAACAGAGACCTGCAAAGACACGAATGCATGTGCATTAGAACGTATAGTATGAATAAAACTCATGGGAAATAAGAATACCTGTAGGAAGCTAAAATTCCAAAGGGGTTTACCTGGAAAGCGCAGCCGAATACCATAGCATGACAACCTGAATGAGACCGAGAGACTGTCGACCAAAGGAGCGAGTTGGGTTAGTTCCAGGACAAGAGAATAAGTCATATTGAAGCATGGACGAGAGTAGTTACCTTTTCTAAACAGGAGACACATGCCTGAGAAGTCCTGTGCTTACAAACCAAGACAGTGTCGCACTGTGAGAAAGCCGAATAACCAGAAGCAAACAATACCCAAATAGGATTCGAACCAGAGACATCAAAGAACCAGAAGAAGTACAGTAAAAATACAGTGACCGCCATTGACAGCTATGAAGGAACCCAAGCAAGAATCATAATATATATACAGACAACAGGTATAATAACCACAACCAGGGACGATCAATATACTCAGAAACCCACGCATGCAAGGGAAAGGGAAATAGCAAAATCACTTACCGAAGTCAAGACATGGAACTAGGCCGAGTAGCCTTCACAGCCAAAAACTGTTGCCATTAAACGTATAAACAGATTAACTAGAGGCGGACTCAAGTTTTCAGATAGCACCAGGAGCCGAACATACCCACAGCATAACGCACACAGTATTCTGTTGCAGAGACCAACAAACCCTCGGCTATAGCAGAATACCTCAAAGCAAAATCACCAAAGAACAATCGAGAGAATGCCGTGAGAGGTTAGGGTTAAGGCGCGTAAGGTGGATGGGAACCATTTTGAGGCAGCGTACAGACATTTACTCCCCACATTCAATACTCCAGCTACCACCTTCACGAAACCCCGCGGACAGAGATATTTGTTCGCCACGTAATCTTTCCAAATCACACATAAAAGTGCAAAGTGCGTGCCAAGTGGGTTGGGTCCCATCAGAGTGGTATCAGAGCAGATTAGGTTGATAATATTTGGGAAAAATGGATGTAGGTAGATGAGGATGAGGCCGAGGTGCTCGTAGAATGGTAGATGAGGCATTACTAGAAGAACTCAGAGTTCTTACTGCTCGGTTGGAAGCAGTAGAGGCAGGCAGGAGAAGAGATCCAGAAATGGGTGATGTGAGTGAAGAAGAAGTGGAAGTGGCAGCAGAGGGGCCTGAAGGTGAATCAGCAGAAGTGAAATTACTGAAGTCTGTCTTATTGTCAAATAGCAGACCAAAACCAGAACTCATGACTTACGATGGTAGTTTGTCTATTGATGTTGTGTTAGATTGGATTAGCGAGATGGACAAGTATTTTGAATGCGAGGAAGTTAGTGAAGAACATAGGGTCAAGTTTGCAGCAACAAAGCTGAAAGGACACGCAGCTCTGTGGTGGGATAGTGTCCAGAATGAGAGAAAGAGGTTGAACAAAACACCGATTAAAAATTGGACAAGGATGGTAGCTAAATTGAAGGGCAGATTTATGCCAAGGGATTATCAAATCGCGTTACATAGACAGGTACAGAATTTGAGACAGAGGGGACTGACTGTGAAAGAGTATACAGAGGAATTTTATCGAGTGAATTTGCGAGCTGGATACACAGAGGATACGGCAGAAAGGACAGCCAGATATGTTAATGGACTGAGGATGGATATTTTAGATGAAATAAGCATTTTGTCTCCAAATAATACTAAGGAGGCATACCAGAGCGCAATTAAAGCAGAGGAGAAAATTAATCGAAGATAGAATGCCCGAAGAGGACGAGGGTCTACCAGAGGCAGAGGCTAGTCCTATGGCAGGGGCTGAACTGCTAGCAACAGTGAGGAAGCCAGCAGTTCAAGGACTTCGGGAACAACAGAAAAAGGAGACGGAACGAGAGGTGGCAGATCATTCCAACGCGGTAGAGGAAATGGCCATGGAAGGGGAACTGGTTATCAGTGCTATAGATGCCACAAGTGGGGGCACCGCTCGTTTGAGTGCCTAGAAACAGATTCAACTGGACAGCGAGGCGCATATGTGGCACAACCGGAGGAAGCAACAACACCCCCTCAAGAGGCAGAAAATGCCCCAGAAACAGGAGAAGCTTTAGTGCTGCATAAGGTATTATTGAAACCAGTTGATGAGAGTGTCGAATAGAGGCAGCGGAAAGCTCTGTTCAGGACAATTTGCAAATCACAGGGTAAGTGTTGTAAGATGATAATTGACAGTGGAAGTACGAACAATTTGGTGTCCAAAGAAATGGTGGAGAAGTTGGGACTGAAGCGTTTAAAACACCCCAATCCGTATCGAGTTTCATGGCTACAAAAGGGGCACCAGTTACTGGTGGACAAACAGAGTGAGGTTGAATTTCAGATAGGACGATATAAGGATAAAATCATTTGCGACACTATGCCAATGGACGTATGTCACATCTTATTGGGCAGACCTTGGCAATATGATAGAAAGGTGACACACGATGGAGTGATGAACTATTATAAGTTCGAAAAAGATGGGGTCAGGCATACCCTTGTGCCTATCAGAGAAGAGAGGGAAACAGCTGAAGTAAATGAAACTAAGGCATTGCTAATGAGCGGAAAACAGTTTTTAAAGCAGGTTGAGAACAGTGAAATAAGTTATGTTGTAGTCAAGAAGACAAGGATAGTCCTCTTGCATACAGAAATAACAGATTTACCTATAGAAATACAACAGATGTTGGAAGAATTTATAGATATAGTAGTGGATGACTTGCCAAACAAGTTACCTTCCAAGCGGAGTATTAGTCACCATATCGACTTCATACCTGGAGCTAGCTTACCAAATAAGGCAACCTATCGAATGAGCCCCAAGGATAATGAAGAAATCAGGAAACAGGTGCAGGAACTATTGGACAAAGGTTTAATCAGAGAAAGTTTAAGCCCATGTGTTGTACCAACAGTTCTCGCCCCCAAAAAGGGAGGAGAATGGCGAATGTGCACCGATTCCAGGGCCATCAATAAAATCACCATCTGGTACAGATTTCCGTTACCGCGTATGGATGATATGATGGACTGTTTGAGTGGGGTAGCTTATTTCTCTAAAATAGACTTAAAAAGCGACTATCACCAGATTCGGATACGAGAGGGAGACGAGTGGAAGACAACTTTTAAAACAAATGAAGGATTATATGAATGGTTGGTCATGTCGTTCGGGTTGAGCAATGCACCCAGCACATTCATGAGACTCATGAATGAGATGTTAAAGGAGTATATTGGGAAATTTGTAATTGCTTATTTGGAAGACATCCTTATTTTTAGCAAGACGAGAGAAGAACACTTTTGGCATGTGTGCAAAGTGTTGGAAAAGCTACAGCAAAACAAGTTATTAATAAATCTAAAGAAATGTACGTTTCTGCAAAGAGAGTTAATTTATCTGGGATTTGTGATAGCAGAAAATGAATTGAAGATGGATTCGGAAAAGGTAACAGCAATAATAAATTGGTCGTCACCGAAAAATTTGTTTGAGGTACGTAGTTTCCATGGATTGGCAAGTTTCTATAGGAAGTTTATTAAAAATTTCAGTGGAATTTGTGCTCTTATGTTGGAGACCATAAAAAAGGCCAGCCAACCTTTTCGATGGACAAAAGCAGCAGAAAAAAGTTTTCAACTATTGAAAAAGAAGATAACAGAAAGACCAATTCTCAGGCTACCAAATTTTCAAAAATTATTTCAGGTACGTTGTGATGCTAGTGGAACAACAATCAGAGTTGTACTCAATCAGGAGGATAGACCTGTAGCATTTTCCAGTGACAAACTGAATGAGAGTAGGTAGAAGTACTCCTCATATGACAAAGAATTTTACGCAGTGGTACAGGCTCTAAGACACTGGAGGCATTATTTGTTAGGGAACGAGTTCGTGCTGTTTTCAGATAATTCTGCATTACAATATGTAATGCAGCAACACAAACTCAATCATAAACATGCCAAATGGGTGGAGTACTTACAGAGTTTTAATTTTTTGCTGAAACATATCAGTGGACAAGCAAATAATGTGGCCGACGCATTAAGTAGAAAAGCCCTACTTTTATAGGAAAGCACTGTACAGGTTTTGGGTTTTGAACATTTACGAGATCTTTACAAAACAGACACAGATTTTAGAGAAGCCTATGAGGCGTGCCAGAACCCTTTGATAAGGGGTAATAGTCATTGGTTAGATTACAATATACAGGAAAAATTGCTTTTTAAGGGAGGACAATTGTGTATCCCCAGCTGTTCCATGAGGGAGAATATTATTCGTGAAAAACACAGCGGGGGTTTGGCTGGACACTTCGGTATAGACAAGACCTTGGAGCAACTTAGTCATTTTTATTTTTGGTCAAGAATGCGACGAGACGTACAACGTTTTGTGACTAAGTGTAAGGTGTGTCAATTAGCGAAGGGACATAGCCAGAACACAGGATTATATACGCCATTAACTGTTCCAGGCAGACCTTGAGATTCGGTGAGTTTAGATTTTGTTTTGGGACTGCCGAAAACGCAGAAAGGTTATGATTCAGTGATGGTAGTGGTGGATCGTTTCTCAAAAATGGACATTTCGTACCTTGTCGGAAAACTAGTGACGCCACTCACGTGGCCCACTTGTTTTTTAATGAGATTGTCAGA